>JAFIRS010001851.1:0-172500 GCA_018342105.1 Gonioctena quinquepunctata | reverse complement strand
TACTGACTAATGACTTTTTTTTAACTTAAGTGGACACACTATATATATATATATATATATATATATATATATATATATGTTTTGTACTTTATGTATTGAACTTTTCTTTGTGGATAAGAAGCAAATAAATTGGTTTAACTTGCAAAATATTTATTCACTTCTTGTATCATTGACAAACATGTCATGTCTCTCTTAACGTCATGTTTTTCACCTGTCATTAGACAATTATAGTATAGGCGTAAACATACCGCCCGCCTTGAAAGGGTTGAACTTTCAAAGATATAAACAACTTGAACACATAAATAAATTGAAAGGAAAATTATAAATTGCAGTTCATTTGTTTTATATAATAGAGTTCCTGGTTTTGCACGTTACACTTGTCGTTACGTACACTATCAGTATCTACTGCTGTTCATTTTCAACTGGGAGTTGACAAATTCTTGAAAATGATCGCTTCACTGTACCAGATGTAGTTCGGATGCTTGCAACCCTAGTAATTCCGTCTGGCCCAGGGTATAAGGAGATTATTCGTCCAAGCTGCCAATGAAGTGGTGAGGTGTGATCATCCTTTATGACCACCAAAGCGCCAACCTCAAGAGAAAGCTGATTGATCTTCCACTTGGTTCTTATTTGCATTTCTGAGATGAACTCCTTTGACCAGCGGGTCCAAAAATGCTGCTGCATTTGCTGCAGTAACTGATATCTTGACAGTCTTGTGATCTGGATATGCGTGACATCAGGATCAGGCAGTGTTGTTAACGGTCGACCAATTGAGAAAGTGAGATGGGGTAAGTGCGGAAAAATCATTGGGATCTGAGGAAATTGGGGAAATAGGACGAGAATTTAGAATTGCCTCTATTTCGGTTAACAAGGTTAATAATTCTTCGAAAATTAAGCAAGTATCTCCTATGACCCTTTTCAGATGCAATTTTGCCGACTTAACTCCTGCCTCCCAGATCCCTCCGAAATGGGGAGAATAGGCAGGTATAAAATGCCAAGTGACACCTAAATTGGTGATGTCTTCCTGGATTTGGTTATGATTATTTGATAGGAAACTAGCTAAATCTATTAGTTCTGACTTAGCACCAACAAAAGTGGTTCCATTATCGGAATAAACTTCTGCTGGTTTACCCCTACGAGAACTAAACCGTCGAAACGCTGCTATAAACGCGTCTTTGGTTAAATCACTAACTAGTTCTAGATGAACGGATTTTGTTGTTAAACAAACAAATAAACATAGGTATGCCTTCAGCACCTTAGCTCCTCGGCCCTTTCTATCTTTGATTTTGATTGGTCCCGCATAATCCACTCCGGTCAGATTGAAGGCTGGTGCAGGACAAATTCTTGTTTTTGGTAAATTGCCCATTATTGGGTTATTTTGACGAGGTTTAGCACGAAAACATCTCAAACAAGAATGAACCGTTTGTCTCGCTAAATTTCGTCCAGACAATGGCCAAAAAACTTCGCGAATAGAAAATAGCAAATGTTGAGGACCGCAATGAAATAGTCTAATGTGTTCTTGCTGGAAAATCAATTTGGTTAAGTGATGTTTGTTGGAGAGTAAAGCAGGATATTTTTTATCAAAATTATAGTTAGATAACTGTAGTCTACCACCCACTCTCAAAATTTCATTTTGATCCATAAATGGATTCAAACAGAGTATTTTGGATCCCCTTTGTAATGGTTTGTCATTTTTTAGTAAGGACAATTCTTTCGGAAAGCTTTCAATTTGCGATAATCTAACTAAACAATTCAATGCTTGGTTTAATTCGAGAACATCAAGTGTACCAAACTTTCGATTAGACTCATTATTTCTGCAGTTGAAAATAAATCGTTGGCAGTATGCCATTACTCTTTGTAAATCAGATTCATTAACGACTCGATTGACGGTATGACAGATAGTTCCTTGTTTTTTCCTCTCCGGGATTTCATGGATAAATGGACTAATTGACATAGGCCAGACATCCTTGGATGATGCTAGCCAAGGAGGCCCTAGCCACCACAACGTGGAATTTTGCAGATCTTTAGGATACATTCCTCTGGTTAGAAGATCACTAGGGTTTTCCTTGGTTCTAATAAAATTCCAATCGGAAGGATTGGTGAGAGACTGAATTTGAGCAACTCTATTTTGCACAAATGTTTTAAGAATATTAGGCTGTGTTTTTATCCAACACAGGCAAACACTAGAATCACTCCAATAATATGAAGCATCATATCGAATTCTCATAGACGTTTTTACCTTGTTAACTAGCTGAGCTAGCAACAAAGCACCACATAACTCTAATTGAGGTATGGTAAGAGATTTCAATGGAGCAACCCTTGCCTTTGAGCATAAAAGTCGAATTTGAATTTCGCCTGATTTGGTGATTATACGGACGTATAAAGCTGCCCCGTAAGCCTCAAGAGATGCATCTGAGAAAGCGTGTAGCTCTGTTCTAGTAGCCTCATTACTCAAAACTCTTCTGGTAATTTGTAATGTATTCAATTCTGGTAACTGATTTCTTAATTTAAACCAATTAGAATAAACATTTTCCGGTATTGCTTCATCCCACATTAGTTTAAGCATCCACAATTTTTGAAGTATCATTTTACCTAAGATTATACAAGGGCTTAATAATCCTAGTGGATCAAATATCTGCGCTATTTCGGACAGAATTGACCGTTTGGTAATAGGTTTTGTTGTATTGAATTTTCCAATACTATACATTAGGGCATCTGCTGAGCTGAACCAATAAAGTCCCAAGGTTTTTGTTCTTTCATTTTCCCCCAATTTTAAAATAGCTAAAGGATCTATGGCTTGCACATGATCAAGAACCCCTTTGTGGTTTGAAGCCCATTTCTGTAAGTGAAACCCACCGGAATTCAAAATACTGGAGATTTCGTTACACAACCTCACAGCCTCCTCTACCGTGTTACAACCAGTTAAAAGATCGTCCATGTAGAAATCCTGCAACATGACAGTTGAGGCTTGTGGAAACCTTTCAACATTTTCTTTGGCAAGTTGATGTAAACAACGAACTGCGAGCCATGGAGCCGATTTGGTCCCATAGGAAACAGTATTTAATTGGTAGATCTGCAAATTTTCTGATGGATTACTCCTCCAGAATATTTGTTGTAAGCATCGTTGTTCAGGTTGAACAAATATTTGACGATACATCTTGACGATGTCTGCGCAAATCACTATATTATATTCACGAAAACGTAATAGGATGGACACAAGGTCATCCTGTATGGTTGGACCTGCATATTGCGAATCATTAAATGAAACTCCCGATTCTGAAGGACAAGAACCATCGAAGACTACTCTCAAACGGGTTGTCTGGTTCTTCTCATTTAACACTCCATGATGAGAAAAAAAATAATTTATATCATTTATGGGGCCCTGAATTTTGGACATGTGACCTAGTAGTATGTATTCTTCCATGAAATCAACATATAATTGACATATGTCAGGATTTCTCTTAAGTTTAGATTCTATAGATCGAAATCGATTGAACGCGTTTATTCTTGAGTCACCTAGAGAGTTGAGGGAGCCCTTTATAGGTATTTGTACAATAAATCGACCTTGTTCATCCCGCCTTCTGGTTTTTTGAAATATTTCCTCACATAAATTTTCATCTTTGGAAAAAATAGGTTTTTCATGAAAGGGTTCCTCGATTTCCCAAAACCTTGACAACTGAATTTGTATTTGGGAATTCATGTCATTGGTACTCAAGTTACAATGAACCCTTGAAGATGATTGAACTGGACTAATCGCTCCGGAAACAATCCACCCAAATACGGTTTTTTGTAATTTTGGTAAATTTCTACCCAAAGAAATTTGACCTATGCACAGCAAGTCGTAGAAAATTCCTGCACCTAGAAGTATATCAATCTTGCCACATTCATTAAAACCTGGATCAGCCAATTTGAGATGCTGAGGAATGTTCAACATCGATATATCTACAGGGTGATTTGGTAAACTTTCATTGATTTTTGGTAAAATTAAACAGGTAACATTGTTGCTGAATGCATTATGAAGTGATTCTATGTTTACTGTACATTGTTGATTTATATCAGTCGTCACTTGATTAATCCCTACTACCGATATGTGAATTTTAGTCTTCGGTAAATTTAATTTTTGGCACAATTCGTTGGTTATGAAATGACTTTGTGATGCGGAGTCCAGAAGGACCCTACAAGTATGTAAACCTCCTGCCTTATCTCTCACTTGCACCAATGCGGTTGATAGTAGAATGTTTGAATTTGTTTTTACCTGATCAACACTTGAATAGTTGACTATTTCACTGTCAGATGTACTGGCACAATTTGCCTTGGTAGTTTGTTCAACATTTTCATGTTTTTGAGTATTTTGGGTTTCAATATGAAGAAGAGTGTTGTGTTTACCGTTGCATTTTCTGCAATGACCCGAAAAACAATATTTGTTGAGATGGTTTCCACGTAAACAATTTATGCAGAGTTTTATTTGCTTAATTTGCTCAATACGCTCCTGAACAGGTAACTTCAGAAACTTAGAACATGCTTGAATGTAGTGATGATGATCTTTACAGAACACACACATTGGTTTATTTCTATGCTGAGTATTTGTTTGATAGGTAACTTGAGAAGATTTGCCTTTCGATATTTTCACATCATTGGTTGATTTCAAGGTTTCTAGTAGGTCAGCTTATTTTTTATAAACGATTTGAAATCATCAAATGTGGAGAGTTGTTGCTTGTTTGCCCTATTATTGTTAGCCTTGAATTCTTCCCACTCTCGTGCGGTTATTTTATCCAATTTATTGCTCAATATATAAATAAGTAGGGTATCCCAGTGTTCAACTGGTTGTCCAAGAGTTTCCAATGATTTCAAATGTTTGGAAACAGTGTCAAGAAGTTTCCGTAGATCATGAGCTGATTCTTGATTTATCGTTGCAATAGAAAAAATCGACTTGACATGATTATTCACTAACAAAATATCATTATTATAACGATTGAGCAAAGCTTCCCAAGCTACTGTATAATTTGTAGCAGAAAATTCTAAAGACCGAATAACCTGCGCTGCACCATCTTCCAATGCTGCCCGTAAATAGTGGAATTTTTGTATTTGACTAATTGCAGGATTTAAATTAATTAACGAGTCAAACGTATCTCGAAACTCTAGCCAATTTTCGTACGCTCCAGAAAACCTTGGAAGATGTATTTGTGGTAATTTAATATTTTCAATTGATGGAAGGAGGTTAGGTTTATTTGACTGCATATTTTGGTTAGCTAACTTGTTTGCGTCTCTTGCAGTATAATATTTTGAAATATAACTTCTAGCCAAAGAGGTTACAAAGAAAAACGTTTTTTGAAACTCTTCCCTCTCAATCAATTGTTCGTTTGGATCGCTTTCAGAAGCTTCAATTGCAAATTGTACATCTTCGAATTCAGTTAACAAAACTTCTTGTTTTTCCAAACGTAACTGTAATTCTAAAACGTTTTCATACTGAATTTCATAAAGAGGTTTATCACTTATCAAAAAGGTAAATGACTCTAGATAGGTTTTAAACATTGCTTGTCGTTGTTTTAGTGAATTTCTTTTGAATTTTAACATTTTGATTTCTTCAGCCATCTTGGTAAATGATATCTAGAGATTAGATTATCAAATAAATATCGCACTGAATTTATTTCGAATCACGGAACGAGAGCTACTTGCAATACCCTTGTTAACAACTAAATAGACGCAATTCAAAATAAAACAGTGGTTGGAATCTGGGAAGGTAACATGGAAGGAAGTCTTTCTTGTACATAAACACTGTTGCTTGCCCCTGCTCCAGTTGCAATGATCCACTGCGCCGCTGTTATGGCTATCGTCTATCCCTTTTTGCTTCGAATATATGGTAATTTTCTTCCAAATTTCGATGTTTTCGCCCTTTTCACTGGTAATATCTCGTTCGAAGGACCAAATATGTTTTGTACTTTATGTATTGAACTTTTCTTTGTGGATAAGAAGCAAATAAATTGGTTTAACTTGCAAAATATTTATTCACTTCTTGTATCATTGACAAACATGTCATGTCTCTCTTAACGTCATGTTTTTCACCTGTCATTAGACAATTATAGTATAGGCGTAAACAATATATATATATATATATATATATATATATATATATATATATACACTGTGTCCACTTAAGTTGAAAAAAAGTCATTCTTCATAAAAAGTTCTGCTTGTTATGAAACCTAATTTGAAATTATCAAATCTTAAAATGTATCAGTCATATACGAAGTTTGTAAAAAAATTTGGTAAAATAGTAGAGTACTTTTATTTTTGACTGTTATTATGAAAAGTTGTTCAGAACTAATAATCACGTTTAAATACGCAATCATATCCATCTACCCTAAACAAATTCTTTTTTAGATTGTTCTCTCTTTTTCTCTTTTTTTCTTTATTATTATTATTTCAACTCATTTAACCTACTTCTACACATAACAATATATATATATATATATATATATATATATATATATATATATGTATTATAAAAACCTATTGAGAGACCCAAACAATATAACTATAAGGAATGAATATCACTCCTATCAGAATAAACTGAATAAACTTATTAAAATAGCGAAAAAACTGTATGCAAGAAAATTGGTAAACAGTAACGCTAACCAATCCGAAGCTCTATGGGCATGTGTTGACGAAATTTGTAATCGGTCCAAATCAGAAATGTATTTTCGTAGACCACGCTAAGGCCTTCGATACCGAGTGCCATGAAAAACTGCTAAATAAATTGTATAATTATGGATTGAGAGGAAATACCTATAACCTACTGAAAAGCTACCTAGAGAATCGTGAACAGAGGGTTGTTATCGGAGGTGAACTGAGCAATAGTATGTTCGTAACTTACGGGGTGCCGCAAATCTGCTTTAAATCTATTATATGTCCCGTTTGTCTTAACATAAAACCCCACTGTTAATTATATATTTACCCTACTAGTATATGAATGCGTTTACATATTGCATGTTTATGTGTATTTATATTATATTATTTATTTATTACGCTACATTACTTTTGTCATAACTTACACTACTTTATTATTATTATCTTTGTCATCATAACATCATCTATTATATGTCCCGTTTGTCTTAACATAAAACCCCACTGTTAATTATATATTTACCCTACTAGTATATGAATGCGTTTACATATTGCATGTTTATATGTATTTATATTATATTATTTATTTATTACGCTACATTACTTTTGTAGTAACTTACACTACTTTATTATTATTATCATTGTCATCATTACATTATATTCTTACGAAACTACGTACAAGCGATAGTCCTTCGGAACTAAAGCTTCTGTGGTACCCCATGTTTATTTACTATAAACACCTTCATTATATAAACACTCTTGTTTCTTAGTAATAAACTATATTTATCTATTATTATATCTATATATATATATATTTAATATATATATTTATATATATATATATATAATATATATATATATATATATATATATACATATCATTCCAGTTGTTATATTGACATATTTATCACACCTACCTGCTACTGTGAATAAGGAGAATTCTGCTATGAATGGTACTACATCAGTCGATGATTTCCCTTCTTCTTTCTCAAGAGTTTCAACTAGTCTGTCTGTCTCTGAGTTGAACACGCTAACAAATTGTTGCAGACTGCTGAAATGGAAAGCTGGTGTTAACATCTTCCGCCGCATGTGCCATCTTGTCCCTAAAATAGGAAATGTCGCGGAAAATCTTGAGAATCCACGACAGAAAAATCGGTGGTATAAAATATTTACCAGTGCTTAGTATCAAGCCCTTTCCCAACCATCTTCTCAAAAAATAATAGATCGGCGCCTTCTTCATATTCTTTGTCGTAGCTGCTATCACCTGTGAAATATTTTTTTAGTTTTGAATTGACATAAATATAATTTGATCAAAGAAGAAATTTATTTCGATTGCTGTTACTTTAATTATATTTTGAAACTGAAAAATTCTAAACCCAGAACATTGTTTCGAATTGTTGAAAATGAACATTTTTATATCGCCGAAAATATAAGAATTTACAACTCTGTTATTCAAAACATTCAATACTTCCTTCGTTTCAAGAAGACGGAAGAATATTTCGATTGAAGTTATCCATGCAACCAGTTGTAACCAACGTATTCTTCAACGTTTAGCATACGAGATTTTTTCTTGTTTAGATGAAAAAAAAGTATTTGCCAATTAATCAGAATTGTTATCAACTCAAATACATGGTGTTTCTCAGTTTTTTATATTTCAACAGTCATATATTTTCAATTTTATTCACAAAAATGCGAATATACGAATGCATTACGCCTCTGCCTGTTATAAACGGGCAATAATTAGTTAAGCATTTTAATAGTCATGAACCGCAGATTCTTAACAATATATTACACCTGGCTGCCTATAGGGTGTTATGAATTAACATACCACACCTGTAACACCAAATATTATAACCTGACTCTGGGGATAGAATAGGAAAACCTCTCACCTAAAGCCAAATTTTACGATCCCACCACTTACTGGCCAATTGTCGAACATCTTGTATAACTTTTAAAAGCGAACCTTAGAAAACCCGAATATTATGGTCTCTTCATGTACACTCAAATGATGTCAAACTATAATGAAATTACCTTATTTTATTTATTTATTCTCTCTAGTAAATGCTAAACTGTAGTTATTTACACACCATTGACAGTACAAAATGGTATTTTCTCAAAGTTTTCAGAGGTCCTATACTGAGTGTCGTATAGCTAATAGCCTTACAACTGGGTTTAATGAAGGAGCGGTCTACTCAATCAAACCCCTCAATATATAATTTATGCAGGTATAATTAATCTATGAACGCTATCATATCTCAAAGTTATTCAAAAAAAAAATACTAATAGAATATTGGTTGAAATATAAATAAATCAAATTCAATATTCAAGTACAAATTCCATAAACTCGTAATCAAAATCAGTCATATACATATGATTTTTGCCAGTAGATATATGCATAATAATACCAATCAAACACTTTCAATAGTCAATATCATTTCATAGATAATACTCTGTAATTGCTACATTACTTTCATATAATATTTTATGAGCAATGGTAGCTCATAGCCACTCAAAAATATAATAATCAAATAAACCATTATTTCTTCGTCAATTATTGTTTTTTTTTTATTTATTTATTCATTGAATAATATTCATACAGGCCTATCGACCTAATTACATGAATAGTGCCTGTAAATCAGCAATGTATACGGCACACATGCGAACTTAACTAAAATAAACTAAATATTCTAAGTCATGAACAAAAATTAACCTAGGGGTTCGAGGGGCTGAATGCTCAAAAACTTTCATACAGATACATTATTTATATAATCCAGTATTAGTTTTCGAAATCTATTATATGTTAAATTCTAGTCTAATGTGATTAGCGAGTTGATATTATTGGCCGTGCGAAGCATGATTATGAGAGGAGCCCTCGCGGATGTTGAAACTGAAGGTATATGAAACACTGTTTGAGTTCGAGTGCGTCTTGAAGGAGCGTTGAATGGAATTAATGACACAATTTCAGGAGAATTTGCTAAGTTGTTCATAATTTTATATAGAAATAATATTATTAGAAGAGTTCTCCGACTGTCCAGAGAATAAATCTTGAATTCTTGCCTAAGCTGAGTTGATCTGACTGTATTATAGTCCGGTCTAATATGGTGTCTTCTAAAATACAGGAATTTGTTTTGAATTTTTTCTAGTCTTTGGAGCAGTGTTTGATATTCTCCATGCCAAATTATAGAAGCAAATTCCAATTTTGGTCGTACTAATGAATAATAGAGAATTTTCATGGTTCTTATGTTGATAAAAGGAGATGTCTGTCTTATTATGAATCCAAGCATTTTGTTTGCTGATTTAGTTATACTTTCAATGTGAGGAGAAAAGGAAAGTCTATTGTTATATTTTACTCCAAGATCTTTCACCTCCGTACATCTCTTCAATGATTCATCGTGCATTCTATAATCAAAATTAAAGGGATTTTTTTGACGCGTTATAGTAATGACAGAACATGTACCAATATTAAAGTTCAATTTGAAATTGATACTCCACTCAATTATACTATCGATATCTTTCTGAAGTGCCACACAATCTCTAACTGTTAGTACTTGTTTAAATATTTTCAAATCGTCAGCAAACAGTAGACACTTGGAGTATTTGATAACTGTCGGAAGAACGTTTATAAACAAGAGAAAGAGTAAAGGCCCTAAGTTAGATCCCTGTGGCACTCCAGAAGCTGCAAGAAATTTACCAGAAGTATTTCCGTTATGTTTTATCACACGATATCTATTCCTCAAATAACTTATAAATATCTTCAACATATTTTTCGAAAAGCCATATTTGTTAAGTTTTTGCAGTAGACAGTCATGGTTTACCTGATCGAACGCTTTGCTAAAATCTGTGAATATAGTATCGAGTTGTTGTTTTTTCTCTAATGTTTCGTTGGCATAGTTAGTAAATAAAAATAAGTTGGTATTTATGGATTTTTTGCTCATGAAGCCATGTTGTTCGTCAGCTATTACATTTTCTACATGATTATATAATTTGCAGTAGGTAATTTGCTCAAAAAGCTTAGAATGTGCACACATAATAGAGATACTTCTGTGATTCTCTATATCCATTTTATCTCCCGATTTATGAATTGGAGTGCAGATTGAGGTTTTCCACTGAGTAGGAAAATGAGATGTTTTAATAATCAAATTAAAAATATGTAATAAAGGAGATTTTAGCCACTCCTGACAACCTTTCAATACGTATGGTGGGATACCATCGATACCGGCAGCTTTTTTCGGCTTAAGCTTTTTAATAGCTTCTCTGTAATCAGATTTTTCTATGACATTTATATTGAATGTATCGTTCACCCAGCTTAAACCATCTTCAAAATGATCTGCATATTTTGAACTATCTGTACTATAAACACTCGCAGAAAATTCTGCGAATCTTTCAGCCGTGTCCCCAGTCAATATGTTATTTCCTCTGAATTTAAAAGTATCCACGTTGGTACTATGCTTTCTTTTCGCGTTAACATAATTCCAAAAACAATTTACATCAGATATCGAGTTTTCCTCTACTTTTTTAATATTCTTTTTTTCTTCTATTCTTATCAAAGATTTCAGAGACCTTCTGACTTCTATATACTTGTTATTGTAGTAATCCGACACATTTTTCAGTTTTCTATAGCAATTTTTCTCTTTCAGTAATTCTTTTATTTCTTTCGTGTACCAACGTGGATATTTTTTATATTCTTTATATAACACGAATTTTGGCACACAAGAGCTAAATATGTTATTAACGGTAATATAAAAATTATCTAAGGCTATATTTACAACTGTCTGATTGATAACGTTTTACCAACTAGCTTCTCTGAATAATTCAGTCATAACCAAAAAATCCGCTTTTTTGAAATTAAGTGTTATTTCTTTAGGGGAGTATTCAGGATCTTTCATAAATGCATGTTGAATAGTGATTTTTATTTCCAATGCTGGATGGAAAATATCCTCTTTAACAAGTGGTAATGGTTCTCTAGAAACTTCACATGAATTTTGGTCGGAACTGATTACCAAATCCAAAGTCCTATTTTGTAAGTTAGTTATTCCATTGAATAGAAAAAAAGAATTGAAATTCATGAAATCAAATAAAACACTCGAACTTTGGCTCCGGTTGAATTTTGTAGACGTGCCTTCAACTTCTGGTATGTTAAAATCTCCTAGGATATATACTTGATTCATATCTCCTATAAAATCTTGTAAGAATCCAAAACATGCCTTATATACGTTTACCAAACTTTTCGGAGGAATATAAACACAAGCAAAAACTCGTTTAACGTTACCTTTTATTCTGATTTGAACAATAAGTGATTCGAAATCAGTTCAATTCTTTGCCGCTTTCAAAATCTTATATCTTTTTTTACAAGCTATAAATACTCCGCCACCCCTTGTTTTCTGTGTGAAATCAAAGTTTCTATCAGCTCTCAATAAGCTGTATGCATCCAAATCAATTATTTCCCCGTCCGCAGCACTCTCCCCCAACCAAGTTTCTACGGCCATGATAATATCATAATCAGCTTCTGAAATATTTTTATGTAATTCTGTTGTTTTGGTATTCAACCCCCTGCAATTTTGGTAATAAACATTTAGTTCGTTCATTTAGTTAGAAACTCCCAAATGCTCTCATAAAAAGAAGAAACAAGAAAAGGCATATCTAAAGTGTATTCCATTTCAAATCCGTGATAATACAAACGTTGGTAGTCAGAGAAAAAAAAATTTCTGTTTTACTGTAGTTATCTTCAAAACCGATTTGATGAAAAAGCATACCTATTTTTTAGAACCTATACATAAAAAGATCAAATATATATTATAATAAAAAGATATCTATAGTCCGACCACTCTGATCAAATACTGACATCTTCTTCGTCCTGGATGAGTTTAACCACATTATTTTCTCTGACATACAAACGTCCTCCTCTGGTCCAAACATCACGTACTCCATATTTCTTTCTTGCAGTTTGTATCTCATTGCAGTTAGATCTTCATTGATGAAGATTCCCGAATTCTTCAATAGCTTCCTGGCCCTGATAATTTCGTTACGTTTCAAGTAAGACACAAATTCAACTAATACAGCGTTAGATTTTCCTACTCTGTATACGTTACTGATATCTGCATTTTACTTTCAACGTAGTATTTACTATGTTGATAACAGTCGACACTAGTTTTTCATTCTCGCTTTCATTAATACCCACGAATCTCAGTATTTGTTTCTTTTGATTTTGCTCTAGTTCATCAATTTGTTTTCCAAGTTCCATAATTTTCTTTTCATTTTTATTTACAGCTCCTTCCAAGGCCCCAAACTTGTCGCATAATAAATTTAGTTTTGATTCCATTATCTCGAATTTTTTATCAAATTGTTCTACAATTTTGCCCAAGAATTTTGCACATACCTTATTTATGATTATCTCCAAGGCGTTTTCATCTATTTGGTTCTGTTGGCTTGATTGGCTTAGATTGCGTGTTTTACTCATCTCACACTGTTTGATCAAACTGGTAATGCTACCCCTCCGTTCCTTAAGGTTGGGAATAAATTCGAATCTTCTTGCTTGTTATATAAATCAGCAAATAGGAGGAATGCAATGAGCACAATCCAAACTCTAGTATTATATGTTTGGAATTCAAACGACAGCAATGGTACTATTGAAATTAAATAAGAGAGCAGGAGTTCTATTCGCAGGTGTTCACACGTGAACGGACATTTCACATATTATTTTTATCGTATCATTGAAGATTAAGACATTTTTATATGAAATCTGTATTAATAATTATTATAGCTATTAATATAACGAGACTATTATGCGATTTACAATAGTCGAGGACATTGCTAGGTGACGAGGCGACAGCCGAGTCACCCGCAATGTCCGAGACGGTGTTGAATCGCTAATAATCGAGTTACATTCAAAGCTTTATCGTATCATTGACAACGGCGATGCGAAAATAAAAGCAACAAGGTTTTATGTCATTTCATTTTGGCATTTCAAAGAGTTATCATTAAAATCATGCAAGATTTTGATATTCCTGACGATATATTAGCTGCAGCCAACACTATAAGGTTGAACTCGCTTCCGGACAAATCTAAAATCCATTATGAAAAAGAATATCGGCAGTTTTGTGAGTGGCGAAACAAAGTACATGTTCAAGGTGCAGAAGAAACGGTGTTGCTGGCGTATTTCGCAAAACTCTCTGAGGAATATTCTGCTTCATCCTTATGGCCGAAATATTCCATGTTACGAGCGACTTTAGAACTGAAGGAAAGAGTGGAAATCGACAAATACGGCGCCTTAATACGTTTCATCAAGAAGAAAAACGTTGGATATGGAGCAAAAAAATCGAAAGTATTTACAAGAGAACAAGTCAACGAATTTGTGTGTTCTGCCCCAGACGAGGAGTTTTTAATGATGAAAGAGGCTTTTTTAATTGGAATTGGGGGAGCCTGTCGAACAAATGAATTAGCGAAGATGACCACGGAAGATGTTGACGTTTTAGAGGACAAGCTGATTGCTACTATTCCCGACTCAAAAACCCACAAGAAACGGATTTTCGCTGTGGTATCTGACGGCGATGTGAATCCTGTGCTTTTATTTAAAAAGTACGCAATATTAAGGCCAGTCCATGTTACTCACCGAATATTGTTTGTATCATATAGAAAAGGGAAATGTACGGTACAGCCCTGCGGCATTCATTTCTTCTCTAACATACCTAAAAAAATTGCTGAGTATGTCTCACTTGAAAATCCTAATATGTATACTGGTCACTGCGTTAGAAGATCTTCGGCAAATTTTCTTGTTAATGCTGGAGGAGATATATTAGACCTACAAGAACTTGGTGGATGGGAATCGGCGAAGGTTGCTAGAGGCTAATCAGAAGAAAGTGTGACCAAAAAAGTTTCCATTGCTCGCAAAATTCAAATCGGCGATGTTTCCGGCAGTGGATTAAGCACTGGGGAACCGCACGAAATCGAGGATATACCTATGATCGTGGACGCTAAAGGCGAAGGTGTATCCATCAAATTTGAAAACTGTCAAAATATTGTTTTACATGTTTATGAAAACTAGTTCTAATATTATTTGGTATCTAACGTATTATGCTTTCGTAACTAGCGTATCAAATTATGGTAACTAATGTATTATGAGTAACTAAGGTTTTATGTAGGTTTTGGTACGTTCATGATGTTAATAATTATTAATAAAGATTTCATATAAACATGTCTTAATCTTCAATGATACGATAAACATCATAAACGTACCAAAACCTACATAAAACCTTAGTTACTCATAATACATTAGTTACCATTATTTAATACGTTAGTTACGAAAGCATAATACGTTAGATACCAAATAATATTAGAACTAGTTTTCATGAACATGTAAAACAATATTTTGACAGTTTTCAAATTTGATGGATACACCTTTGTCTTTAGCGTCCACGATCATCAGAGAGTTACAAAACTGCCGATATTCTTTTTCATAATGGATTTTAGATTTGTCCGGAAGCAAGTTCAACCTTATAGTGTTGGCGGAAGCTTATATATCGTCAGGAATATCAAAATCTTGCATGATTTTAATGATGACTCTTTGAAATGCCAAAATGAAATGACATAAAACCTTGTTGCTTTTATTTTCGCATCGCCGTTGTCAATGATTCGATAAAGCTTTGAATGTAACTCGATTATTAGCGATTTAACACCGTCTCGGACATTGCAGGTGACTCGGCTGTCGCCTCGTCACCTAGCAATATCCTCGACTATTATAAATCGCATAATAATCTCGTTATATTAATAGCTATAATTGATTTAATAGTATGAAAAAACTATAATTCACTCAACACAAGAACTGTATCTAAACAATTATCATTGTAATTGAAATGGCAATATAAACTGTAATATTAAAATCACTCAAACAATCAAGACAAATTAAATGTCATCATATGCAATCAAATTGTTACTTTATGTCTATCATGGAATATATAGTAGGATGATTATAAACGTTCGATAATAATACCATTAGTTACACAAAATAAACGAGAGAGGAAATGTGACTTACCCTGTATATTTTTCTACACATTGACACACACGAAGAAGCGTTTTCGATTCAGTCCCATGTATTCAAAAGAAATTTATTCATTTTTATTAATCTTTATATCCCGCGCTAAAAATTATTTTTACAAGGTTTTATTTAGTTTCACTTGTTAGTTCGTTCGTTAGGGTCAAATCGGGCAAGTGAATTTTGACCGACTTCTAGTCTCCCGATTAATTTGGAATTTGACAGGTGTTCGTAATTCCGGTGACAATGCATTATGGAATTTTTGTTGGAGAACAAAACAGAATGGTGGCTCCAAGATGGTGGACGAGATTTGTAATTATGGTCTGATTTGATTCAAAATTGGTATGTATTGGTTTCCGGGGTCGGAGATTATCAATTTTCTGTCAAAATTCATAAATTCAGGATGGCGACTTCAAGATGGTGGACGAGTTTTGTGATTATGGTCCAATTCAATGGAAAATCGGTTAGTGGGGGTTTTCGGGATCGGAGATTATGAAATTTTTGTCAAAATTCATAAATTCAAGATGGCGGCCCCAAGATGGAGGACGAGTTTTGTGATGAGGATCCAATTCGATTTCAAATTGGTATGCTGGGGTTTTTGGGGAAAATAGATATTGATACGTGAACTTTGAATCGTCATGTATGGTCAGGTCATTCAAATTACCACGGGCTATGAGTGGATATTCTATAAGTAGGTGTTCAAAGGAGATATTTTTCAGCAGGAGACATGAAATATAGTCCGTTGTCAAAGAAAGTATTGTTTGGATCTGAAGAAAACTATAAGAAGACAAGCCGAGCGTCCTTTGAGATCATTCCACTCTATTTGCCAGTAATTTCATTCGTTCCGTACATTACATTCAGAATGATTCTGTCATAAGGAATCTGAATTATTTTCAACCGACGAAACCAAAAAGGAGGAGGTTCTCGAGTCGACGCGTATATTTGTTTTTTTTATTTTTTTTTTTTCAATCGACGAAACCAAAAAGGAGGAGGTTCTCTAGTCGACGCGTATATTTTTTTTTTTTTTCATATATGATCACGCATAACTTTTAACTGAGACGTCCGATTTCGATAACTCTTCGAAGTTGGTCCCATTTGAATTTTAAAGATGAAATTCACCCCTAAGGGTGGCAAAATGAAGGATATTGATCACTCACCCTCTGAATTCTGGTCCGTTAACCGATTCTATCAGGCATAACTTTGTACTGGGTTCTTCGATTTGGATGATTCTTTTTTCAATAGATTTAGATTTCGAATGGAATTATCCATCCTTACGGGTAGAAAAATAGGTGATAATTGATTTTTCACTTGTGAACATTGGCACACACATATGTAGTTGACAATGACAGATCGCTACTGTCATTATTCCACATCCGTCACAATAACTATATTCTATGAGAGGATGGAATGATATACAAAGTAATGGAATAAACCAACCAGAACAACAAAAATAATTTATATTACAACAAATGATAAAAATAGATAATCATTTTATTTAACTGGTAATAGTTGAAGTAAGGTGGGTAAGTAATAATTTTGGAAGTATTAAAAAAACAAGTAGGTATTTATTAGTAGATTTCAGCCATAAAAAATTGAAAAATAAAAACTTTTTAACAAAAAATTAAACCGACGAAATACGGAACTGAAAATTAAAAAATAAAATGAACCTTCTTAGTCTCAATAACAAGGCTCCTAAACTAATGTTAGTAACTGATTTTGAGTCGGCGCCAAACGAACAATCAACGAAGATCATTAAATTACTTCAAAAAAATTATCAGAATGTCACCGCGCAACTCGATGCCATCATTTTACGCCTCACCTAAATCTTTTGCTTGTTTGATTGGCGCCGATTCAAAATTAGTTACTTACATTAATTTAGGAGCTTAGTTATTGAGACTAAGAAGGTTTATTTTATTTTTCACTTTTCAGTTCCGTATTTCGTCGGTTTAATTTCTTGTTAAAAAGTTTTTATTTTTCAATTTTGTTAGACTCAGTACAGTCATTTGATTTGAGAAACATTTACAAGATGTAGATAATTCAACGGAAGTAACTTAATCGATTACCTATCCGAAGCCAATCTATTCGAATCAGGTAAATTAAACAAGACTGGACAAAGTTCACTTTACTAATTCTTAATTTTATTCAGTGCGCGCAAATAAATTTGAAAATATAGTTAAATTGTCGTGAATGAAACAAAAGCAAATCAAATATGTTTTTGAAAGAAATTAGAATGAATCGTTAAAACTTCTTAGTGTGTGTGAAATGGGCAGATCTTGGTAAGATATTTATTACTCCTCTCTTCTTATTATTTGTAAACAAAGGCATGCATATTTGTAAATTTGATTATTATCATACTATACTTTCCGAATGAACCTAATCATAAGATTTGCTTTCTCAAACGTGAAGTTGAATCTGTTACTCCCAAGTGTGTAACGTTTTACATTCAATATTGATATATTGTTTCAATTATACTGATAATTGATGTAAGGAAAATTGATTATAATTGATTTCATTTTTAAATAATTGATCATAACAGTAAACCAATGATAATAAATACATGGATTTAGCAACATATGAATATTTTCTATTATTATTGAGAATGTTATTTAAGAATAAACATATACATTTCAAATCAGATGTATTTGAAGATTGAAATTGATATCATTTTATTTTTACTAATATTCTAATAGCATTTATTTTCTTCATTGACAGGTGGGATATGACTCAGTACATAGATTAACGATATCATAAAATCATATATCTATTGAGAGGTTTAATTGGGTATGCCGCTCCCCATATGAATCTAGTTGTAATGCAATTAGCTATACGACACTCATTATAGAACCTCTGGAGACTTTGAGAATGCATCTTTGTACTGTCAATGGTGTACAAATAATTATGAACAAAAAAAAAGTTAAAGTAATTTCAGTATAGATGACATCATTCAATTGTACAAGATGAAACCATAATTATCGTGTTTCTTAAGGTGTTATTTTTAAAAGTTTTACAAGGGGTTGGACAATTGACTTTAAGTTGTGGGATATTCAATTCTACTATTGTATAGGTTATAACATTTGGTTATTTCTATTCTATACCTAGAGCTGGGTATAACATTCGATTCTCAGGTGTGGTATTTCTTTCAAACAACACCTTCTTTGGGGTCATAACATTCGGTGTTAGAGGTATGGTGTGTTTTTTCATAACAATCTGTATATAGCCGGGTATAACACTACACCGCACATTTTTCTAGAATCGAATGAGTCATCGCTCATATTCTTATACGCTTCAACTTTGATTAACACGTTTTTGAAGTAG
This sequence comes from Gonioctena quinquepunctata, assembly GCA_018342105.1. Classification (NCBI taxonomy): domain Eukaryota; kingdom Metazoa; phylum Arthropoda; class Insecta; order Coleoptera; family Chrysomelidae; genus Gonioctena; species Gonioctena quinquepunctata. Next base: position 153,533 of record JAFIRS010001851.1, on the reverse strand, counting down.
CCTAATAGGCCTATCTGAATCTCTGAAATTAGAAATAATTCAACTTGTAATGTACCACAACAATGCTCGAATTTCAAAATGTGCCCTTTTCGTAATGCATTTCAGTATTTTGGATAATAAAGTATATTCACGAGCTTTCCCGCTGCTAGGAATTTGTTGCTGGTGAAATCGAACATTTTGCGGTCCAGCCATGATTTGCAATTATGCAAAAACTAATCGACCGATCCAAAGCATCTGCTGATCTGAATTTCCAAGAGTACAAATACATTATTTTCATAAGTTTTGGATACTGTGTTCGAAGTCCTTGAACGTTGTCTGCTTAATCTATTCTCTACTGATGAGGGGCAAATACTCCGAAACCAGTCAGCAGGTGGTCAGCCCAAATAAGGTGCTTAATTAGCGATTGGCCAGTGGAATAATTTTTTTCTGATGGATATTCGGCACAATATACACCTACATATATGGTAGTAGTAGAGAGCAGTCTTGAGAAATTAGACATGTTTCATGTGTACAAGCTTTTCAACATTATTCAACCATTTTCAGCAGAGTTACTGAACATATCATTTTGCAACAGATTCCACGTTATAGAGTTGTTCATAAGAAAAAAACATTGAAAATTTTCCCGGAACTTTATGGAAATACATAGACCAATCAATAGAGATTTTCTGTTCTAATGATTCTGTGACAAAAATAGTACCAGGAAACCGACTGGGTCATCATACGAAAGACGGTCCGTAGTTATATCCTGTTTCATTTCCTAGTCTCAACTATCATGCTCAATTTGATATAAATATTTAAGAGAAAAAAATCGTGTTTTTTTTTCGTTTTTCGCTTGTAACATGAAAAATAATGGAGCCATATCGATGCTCTCAATAGACGAATTGTAGAGAATCAAAATGCAAGAAAAATGAGCCCTAGCACGACTCGATTGGATTATTAGTAATGGAGAGAAACCGAAAAAATTCGCGTTTCCGTCATAAATTCTTAACACTGACATTTTAAATATGTACTGCATGTGTAGAAAACCCAAGCGCTGTTGAGTCCTTAGTTTTTTCAAGATTGCAATTTGAATTTTTCAATACACTTTATTGGAGTAAGCCTGGATGCACCATCGGTGGCCCTATTTCAATTTTGCAAAAAAAAATTGTAAGTAGAAGTGTAGTACTACGAAATGTCTATTCTCATTTCGCGTTAATAGGTGAGATATACTTGCAAACATGACCAAAAACGGGCGAGCGTGTGAAAGCGGCTGAGTAGTGGCGGGGGCAGTAGACTAGGGGAAGCATATATATAGTAATACAAGCGCGCTGCACGTAGCTGCTCAGCCCCCACTACACAGCCGCTTTCGCGCGCTTGCCCGTTTTCGGTCATGTTTGCAAGTTGTAACGAAGTTTCTAGTTTATTAGTTGTTTAAAACAATCCAACAAGCTCCGTGTTGAATTAAAATAAATTAAAGTCCTATCTCCGTTAATAAAAGTCATAAAAATACCGTTCTTGTACGACATAAATCCGCGAAATAAAAACTATCGATTGCATAACATTGTTCGGAGCGCGCCGCCAAACGCCTAAATCAGTACGTCGCTCGCACCACCCGCAAAAACTCGGGTGAATCGAACTTGAAACGGCGACAATGTGAAATCATCGCTGGGATCGAACTAGTCGTTCGCCCGCCAGCAAAGAGAGCTCCACGCCGAGAATAGCAGTCGAGCCGGGATTATCCGAGAGACGCCGTGGATACCCGAAGGGAGTTTGGGACTAAGAGGTATTGGAAAGTAGTTGTACCTGAGCAACAAAGCAGCCTACCATGCAGAATAGCAGCCTGAGCCACGACTACCCGAAGGACGCCGGAAATACACGAAGGGATTTGGTAAATATAAGTTGGAAGGTACAAGGTATTGGGAAAAGTTCGTGCAGGTACATAAAGTAAGGGGGGAAATCTGCCAAGGTGAGCAATTGAAAATTAGTATCGTTCCGGAAACAATAGCAGTCACCACGCGAGAAATAACCAGTAGTTGACGTGGGCCAAGTAAACCGGTGGGCATAAAAGTTTTGTAGCATGAGCTTTTGCTTTAGTTGATACACTCCGCATTATAAAGCTTAACACCCCTTTCCACTTCTAAAGTATGTTTGGCCTGCTTATGTAGTTCTGAGGCTGCCGTCAGCCGTCCTGTATACAGTTGCAATTTATAGTGTAAAATAAATGTGTTATAATTGACCTAGAAGTGACTATTTTATTAACTTGGTTTAGAGCTTTGAGTCGAACAAATGATTGTGCAGTCAGCACCCAGTTTCGAAACCCAGTCAAGTGCAATTAAAGTCTGCCCTCCTGGTCCCGTTGTGTTGGTCAATACTATACTGACCCCTGGATTGTTTATTTTCTTCACTGAGACTGCCTGGAGCAAAGTGGCCTTCGCACTATAAAAGAAGGTGGCGTCCGAGGCAATTTCGAATTTTTATAGAAACGCGCCAAGGTCAGGTCGAAGGGAGGAAAGTATTTTTCACGTATTTCGCAGCATTTTACCGCAAAATGAGGAAAGACATTTTGTAGTATTATATTTCTACTTGCAATATGTTTTTGGATAATTGAAATCGGACCACATATGACGCATCCAGGCTTGCTTCAATAAAGTGCATTAAAAATTGTATATTGCAATAATGCAAAAACTAATGATCCGACAGCGCCTGCTAATACTTCAAAAATGGCAAGTTTTATGAATTTTAGAAAAAAACGCAGATTTTTTCAGTTTTTTCGGATTTCCCCGTTACTAATAATCCGATCGAGTCATGCTAGGGTTCATTCCTTTTGCATTTTGATTCTCTACAAGCATTGAGATTGCTTCATTACTTTTCATGTTACAAGTGAAAAACTAAAAAACACGATTTTTTTGCTCTTAAATGTTTATAAGAAATTAGGCAATGATAGTTGCGAGTAGGAAACATTACAGGATATAACTACGGATCGTCTTTCGTATGATGGCACAGTCGATTTCCTGCTAGTATTTTTGTCACGAAAACATCTCTATTGATTGACCCAACAGTTTTTTGTTGATTTTTGACAATTCCACCACTTTGCACCGTGTTCAAGTCCTTGGCTAGCATACGCACCCCTTGCATTTAATTGTGCATGTAACTCAGAAGCAATTCCTGAAAAAAATCCCGTTACGCCATTCCGCCCCCACTCCAAAAACTATACATATATTATGGACCACGGATTGCGAATGAAAATCGGCATTACCTCGAATTCCTCCGCTCCAGAAATCTGCACCGTTGGAAAAAAGCTTGACATGAATATGCTATATATGGGTGCATATTTTCTACTCCACTTCCTCACTTTCTTGAAGACAAACACTGAAAAAAAATAGAGAAAAACATAAAGGACCCTTCGACATTTGACCCGATGATTATAAAATTCAAATGAATCTCATCGGAAATACATTTCAAACACTCATCTCAGTATAGTGTGATAGTTCTGCTCGATATTGAAAATCAACAACTCGTTTCGAACTTCAGCAACGACCTCAATTAAGCGGCGAATTACCAGATATTTTCGAATTCGATGTGAAAAATCAAATTATTACAAACTAATCCACGCAGATTCCATCATACTTAATATTTCCTTTTCTGATTACAGATAGAAACAAATCTATGGCATTGAAATTCATGTAATTATTATTATTCGTGTTTATTCATCACTGCAAAAGCTTAACGCTGTTTTTGAAAAACGTAACGTGAAAAAAATCGAAAACTCCGATCCAAACGACTTCTGAAAATAATAGTTTTCAATACATGATGAAATGCTCTTTATGATGAACATCTAAGCGTGCTGACCCAGATCATGAGAATATGGGCCGATCATCTTCGGAGGGCATACTCCTGACAGTATGTATGTATCGTTCCAATGGAAGTATGTATCGTTCCAATGGAAATATGCATCAGGTAATCCCGATCTTTCAAGCCTTTCATAAGGAGTTTGATATCAGTGACGGACGATAGAATTATTTTTCCTTTACTCGAAAAATTCGGTTCAATTGGAAAGACAACTGGTTCGGCTCTCCGAAGTGATTTCAGGCCTAAATACATATAACACCCTGGTCTCACATGTTTCTTTGTCTCATTCATCTATATCAGTTCTTAATTGAGACTGGAATAGAAAATCGAATAACAATCTGAATGAAAATGCAGATGTTCCTTTTGAGTGAGAGTCCCTTCAAAATATCTATCAGACATAGTTCAATGTCTAGCGTGGCTCAAGCCAGGGAAGCAGCTGTTTTCTGTTAGATATTCAAAAAAAATTACTGCATTTATATTGTTAATTTTTCAATTTTCGGAAAAATCTTCCTATTCAATATTCAATTGAGAATGTTTCCCTTCTGAACAAGAAGAAGCAAGTTTGGTTATGATTTTTGTCTTTTGATTTGAGTTAAATTATATGGAAATACTAGGTAGGTATATGGAGATTTAAAACCCCAAACTCTTGATCATAGAGTTCAAGGGTAGTTCATGTTGGACATGTTCATTTAAAATTCTAAACTTTGAGGAAAAAACTCAGATACCTTGAGAGTAGCATGAACTTTTCTACAGGAAAGTAGCAACATAAAGAAGATATCATCAAATTAACCTATTAGAAAATGCAATGCAATTGTTGCAAATGTTTATGTTTAGGAGACCAGTGAATTCATTCCAGATATTTGTCATGAGTGACCTACACGTAAACAATAACAAGACCAGTACTCATTGTTCTCTTCATAGTAAAGAAGACTATTATCAAATGTATAAGAACCACAATCGGTCGGGTACACACTGTTTTCCATAAGACGTGAGCTCGATTCCCACTACCAGTGAAACATTTTTCAAAGCCCCAAAAGTGGTTTTGGATTCCACAATAGTAATATAACACAAAAGATCCAATAAACCGTAGAACTTTATGAGGCAACTAACATGTGCGTGCGTATATGATTTGTTTATCTTTGATTTGATATACAGAGTCGGCAGAACCGAATTATATAAAAACGCTCGGACACGTCAACTACATTTTCTAGGGGGACATCGTTCGCGATGAAATTCACCCGAAATACATTCCATCCCTCGGAGCTGTGACCGCCACCCCTAAATTTTTAAATGGCAACATATGGCAAGTGATACCTCATTTGAAAGGTATTTTCTTTCCTAATATCAAACAACTAAAATAAATTGATCGATTATTTTCGAGATATAGGAACTTGAAGTTGTGAAATCACTTTTTATTCACTCAATTAATAAAAAACATCTAACAATGCAACTGTTTGAAAATAATTATCGTTGTCAAGAAATCAAATGATCTAACTGTTTACCGACAAATAACATGCAATTCCGTTTCAAATTTTTATTTCATCCTCATTTACTTGATCGAAAAAAATTAAGATTCTTAAAAATCGATAAAAATACGTTTTCTCGAATTCGACTCAAATGCGAGTACAACAAAAACATACGAAGGCGTAGAAATGCCACATTTTTTTTATTTTACAATTCCGACTTATAAGTCGTAATTCCGACTTGTTTCTCGGAATTCCGACTTGTATGTCGGAATTCCGACTTGTATGTCGGAATTCCGACTTGTATCTCGGAATTCCGACTTGTAAGTCAGAATTCCGACTTGTATCTCGGAATTCCGACTTATAAGTCGGAAATCCGAGGTCATAACAATGAAAACACATTGAACAAATGAGATTATTATAACATCTAATATATATATATATATATATATATATATATTTATATATATATATATATATATATATATATAAATATATATATATATAAATATATATATATATATATATATATATATATATATACAGGATGTGTCGCGTAAGTTATGGTTCAATTAAGAGAAGAAAATCGTCAGTTGAAAATGCACTCACCTTGATCCCTCTTCTAGGCGACTTCCAACTCTTCTTCGATGTGGACTGTATATAGGTTGCGTAAGCGTGTAGCGGAATTAGCAGCAAGCGTTGCCTTTGCGGATTGAAAATAGCGAAAGCGTTAAAACAGCGAATTTTAAATCACTCACTATTCGTGCGGAGTCTTTCGTTCAACTGGTTTTCCTTCGGTTCCTCACCAGAGGGAGCGATTGGATTTGTGCGATTTTCAACATGATATACGCGGTAGATTTGAAAGGCAATAATGAAATACAATGCTACTAATACTATAAAAATGAAATACGTTTCTCTCCAATTAAAGATAATAACAATACAAAACATAAATGAATTAATGGGTGAAAAAGATTGAACATTCTCCCCCACTAAATTATGAAATAATTTAAATATCACTTGAAAACTCGGCATTTGGTATAGGACATAACTTTACCAAAGCTCTCTTCACTGTGCCATTTTTTGTTCGAACATCGGCAACTCTAGCTACACCATCCCTTCCAAAGTATAACTTCTCAACGCGCCCTAGAAGCCATTTCATAGGAGCGACTTGTTCATTTTTTATAAGGACTACAGTTCCAATGTTAACTGAATGTGAAGCATCCAACCACTTACTTCTTTGTTGAAGTGTATGTAAATATTCATTGTACCATTTTTTCCAAAATGATTGTAGGATATTTTGCAAATTTTGCCATCGATTAAGTCTATTTGTTTTTAAATGCGTTAAATCTGGGTCAGGCAGCGTGCTCAGTGGTTCCAGAGTTAAAAAATGTCCTGGTGTCAAAACTGACAAATCGTTAGGATCGTTACTCAATGGGCATAGTGGACGAGAATTCAATAGTGCTTCAATCTGAGTCAGAAGAGTATAGAATTCTTCAAACGTCATTATTTGCTCCCCGATCACACGATAAATATGTGTTTTCACGGATTTCACCCCGGCTTCTGCCATTCCTGAAAAATGCGGTGCTCCAGGCGGATTAAATTTGAATTTAATGGTTTCGCGTTCGGCGGCTTGTTCCATTAATTTTGAAATTTCCCTACTTGCACCTACAAAATTAGTTCCACAGTCCGATATAATAGTATCGCAACGTCCTCTACGTGCAACGAACCTCCGTAAAGCCGCAATAAAGGCTTCACTTGTCATATCTGAGACAAGCTCCAAGTGTATGCATTTTGTAGCCATACAGACAAATAGACAAATATATGCTTTGCATATTTTTGCACCGCGAAACTTCCCTGATGAAGTTGAAAATGGGCCGGCATAGTCCAGACCAACAATCGAAAACGCTTTGACTTGTGAAACTCTAAAACTAGGAAGATCTCCCATATAAGGTTGGTAGGGTTTCGGTGATAAACGCCAGCATTGTTTACAATTTGATACTACTTTTTTAATTGAACTCTTTGTGGATAAAATCCAAAATTGTTGCGAAATAAAAAATTGAAGAGTTTGTGCGCCAGGGTGTAGATAAGTTATATGAAAATCATGAATTAACAACTGTGTCAAGCGACTACTTTTGGGTAAAATTGCAGGATATTTTTTCAAAAAAGATAAACTCGAATTTTTCAAGCGACCTCCAACTCTGAGAATGTCATCATCAAGAAAGGCGTTGAGTTTACGAAGGAATTTTGACGTTGGTTTTTTTGTTTTCAATTTTTGAATTTCGTTTTCAAAATGTAGGTGTTGAATGTATTTCACAATCACCAGTAATGCCTGATTCAATTCTTGTAAAGATATCATACCAGTTCTTTTATTTTTGGGGTTGCGTGAATTATGTAAGTAACGTAAAATATATCCAAAAATCAGTTTTATTTTAGAAAGCGCAGAGAATTTTTGAATAATTAATTCAATAAAATTTGGCGTGTTCAAAGTAATAAGAGAAATTGTTTTCTCTTCTGTATGTTCCTTAAATGATAAGTTAAGTAGCGGATCAAAAGTAGTAAGAGGCCATTGTTGTCTTGGAAGTTGTAGCCATTTTGGCCCAGAAAACCACATCTCGTTGTCCAAAATTTCATCCGGTAACAATCCGCGGGAAGCCGCATCGGCGGGGTTATTACCCGATGATATATGATACCAAGATGTTGGTGAAATTTTATTCTGAATGTGAGTAACACGATTACTTATAAAAGTTTTCCATTTATGCGGAGATGATTTGATCCAATGTAATGTAATCATACTATCAGTATAAGCATATATATCAGAAAAAATCAATTCATTTTCGAAAATCTGAAGCACAGTGTAAAGTAATTTCGAAAGTAATACAGCGGAACACAATTCTAACCTGGGAACCGATATACTTTTCAAAGGGGCAACCTTTGATTTTGCGCATACAAAAAAAATATTAAACAAATTATTGCGTTCCACCCTGAAATAGATTACAGAAGCATAAGCCCTTTCAGAGGCGTCGCAAAAGGCGTGAATTTGACATGACTGAAAATTATCAACAAGTATTCGACGCGGAATCTTTAACGTTGATAAAAGTGCAAATGCAAAGTCCCAGTTAAGTCCCAAAGTCCATAAGCGTTGCATGAGTAATTTTGCGAAACATGTTAAAGGTGCGAGAAATCCTATTGGATCAAAGATTTTTGCGATATCGCTCAAAATCTGTCTTTTTGTGTAACCATGAACAGCTGAGTCGATTGCATAAAGGAAGGCATCCGAAGAAGGTTGCCACTGCAATCCTAAAATTTTAATACATTTATCTTCTTCATCGAAAGAAACTGTTGATTGATCATACCTATAGTTTATCGGTAAGTCATCTAATAGTGATTGTTGATTAGAAGTCCATTTCCGCAATTCAAAATTTCCTTTTTTCAAAATATTTATCAATTTGTCACGAATCAATTTAGCTTCAGCTACACTAGAAGATCCCGAGCAAACGTCATCTATATAAATATCCTCGTTTAAAATATTTGCGGCTAGCGGAAAATTATCACGTTCATCTTCGGCTAATTGTAAAATTACTCGATTAGCAATAAATGGAGAAGATGATAGACCAAAAACTAAACGTTTCATGCGATAATCCCTAACTTGATCATTTGGTGAAAACCTCCATAATATCCTTTGATAGTTCTGATGATTTGGAGTAACCAGAATTTGTACAAACATCTTTTTTATATCTGCAGTAAAAACAACTGAGTGAGTTCTAAATTTCAATAATATGTCAAAAATATCCTTTTGTAATTTCTCCCCCACTGAGAGGCTTTCATTTAATGACATACCCTGTGATTTTGTAGATCCATCGAATACCACCCTAAGTTGCGTAGTAGTACTATTTTTCAAGACACAATGATGAGGTAAGTAAAATATATTTTCATTGCAATAAAGGTATCGTTATTCATATCATCCACCTCCTCCATGAAATCATTTTGTATGTATTCGTTTAAAAATTCGCAGTATTTTTTATACACACTCGGTTGTTTGAGTAGGCGGCGTTCGAGTGAATAAAGGCGGCGTAAGGCAATCGAGCGAATATCTTGAAAATTAAATAAAGGTTCGGAATTTTTAAATGGTAAATTGATTATATAACGCCCGAATTTATCCCTTTGATGAGTTTTAACGAATATACCTTCACATAATGTATCTTCAGGTGAGAGAGCCTTTATGGACGGTACTTCTTCAATTTCCCAAAAACGTTTGATTAAGTTATCTATTGCGAAAGAGTCATTGTTTGAAATGATAAAACATGTGCATGTGTTTGCAGCAGTTTGTTTTTTATCAGGGTTGCATTTGCCCATGAGAATGTAGCCGAAAATCGTATTAATGGCTACCGGCTCATTAACATGTCCGGTGATACGTCCCTCTTGTATAATATGCGGAAAAACATCTGCCCCTAACAGCATGTCAATTGGCGCAGGCTCATAAAATAAATCATCAGCGAGTTTGATATGTTCTATATGACGCCATTGAGAATAATTTATTGAAGAAGAGGGCATATTGGTGCATATGTTTGGTAAAATAATTGCGTCAATTGTAAGAACGGGAGACATTTTCCCTGCAGGTTTTATTTTACAGTTAACTCCGCCCCTGGATGTCACCTCGCTCATGGTCCCTACACCGCGTATTGAAAGTGAATAGCTGAAACGCGGCAATTTCAGTCGTTTAACACATTTTTCAGAAATATAACTTGATTGTGAACCACTGTCTAATATGGCGCGAATTGTTTGATAATTATTAAAGATATCTGAAATTTCTACGCTTGCGGTTGAAAGTAAAACATTTACGTGGGATGAGACCATTCCAGAAAATATAGAAACGTCTGGAATGTTGGATGTACTTGGTGTAGGTTCAGGAACTGCTAGCGAATTTGTTAAGACTGAATTGTTATGAACGTTTATAGTTTTATTTATGTGGATGCTCGAGTGGTGCCTACCATTACAGACACAACAAGTTGATTTTGACCTGCAACTATTCAATGTGTGTTGAGAACTTAAACAATTTATACATAATTTATTTTGTCTGACAAAATTGTATTTGTCTTGGGGCGATTTACTATAATATTCGGAGCATTTGTAAATTGGATGATCTCGTTTACAATATGAACAAATTATTTTAGGGATTTAGCAATATGATGTTGTATGCTTTGCTCTGAAATATGAAGGGTTAGGGCTTTGAGCACTTCTAGAACTTGATTGTTGTTGCATCACACTTTTGTTTAATGAGAAATCGATGGCGTCAAGAGCATTGCATCTTTGTTGAACAAACGTGAGCAAATTCTTGAAAGAGGGTAATTTATCGGCTGCTATGGGATTCTCAAATTCAAAGCGCGTGATAGTTTCTTGATCCAAATTTTTTCGAAAAGATAATATACTAAAAAATCCCATTCTTTAACTGGAAGACCCATATTTTCGAGAGCGGCAAGATTTTCTGTAAACGTGTCCAATAGAAGTCTAATATTCTGAGTATTTCTCGAATTCTTTATACTAACGGCATTATCGATTTCCTGTAAATGGGCGAAAGCTATGAGACGTTTTTTCATTGTAACGATCTAAAAGTGACTTAAATGCAACATCATAATTGGAGCTAGACATAGGCGTTGTCTGAACTAATGCTAGGGGTGGGCCGCGGAGAGAAGAAACTAAATAATTAAATTTTTCTATATTTGAGAGTGCAGCGTTATTATGAATAAGACTTTCAAACATATCTAAGAAAGGTTTAAATGATTTTATATCACCTGTGAACCTTGGGATCTCAATCTTCGGAAGTTTTACGTTAGTGGCGGTTGCTCCTGTATTGGAGGCAATATGAGTAATTACGGGTTTTGTTTCAAATAGATCTTGATAGACGGTTTCGACATAGGAGCAATTAAGGTCGAATACTTTTCTAACTGCCTCATCTGCAGCGATGTCCTCATCCGCGAGGGCCATCAGCGTAATGAGTAATTGATGCTGAGATTTGAATTCATCGCGGCATATATCGAGCTTCTGACATAAGTTCTTGAACTGAGCACGTAGAGATTGATCAGTTTCTGCCTTTTCAGCAAATTCCTTCATTTCGGCTACTTGATTTTCGTACATTTTTCTGAGAGCTTTAGCCTGCTTGACTTTATTTGCGTTTGACATTTTGTGAATATTGGGAAACCTGCACTGCAATCAGCTGTTTTCAATGAACAATAATATTGGAACGTGGAATATCCAACAAGAAATGGCAAAGTTTATTGTCCTCAAATAGCAAGCAAAAAGAAACCCAGGTGTACTGTATTGAATGGCCTTGAATTTATTCGTCGTCCAAACCCTTTTTTACAATATGGTTAAATAGAAATGAATATGAGTTTGAAAATATTCAAGATTTGTGATAATGTATAATGCAATATATTGTCTTAGAAAGAAACGTATTTCACCTTATAGCTGCGGAGCGATCCTTGGGTCGAATGGACCAAAAGGTCGCGTAAGTTATGGTTCAATTAAGAGAAGAAAATCGTCAGTTGAAAATGCACTCACCTTGATCCCTCTTCTAGGCGACTTCCAACTCTTCTTCGATGTGGACTGTATATAGGTTGCGTAAGCGTGTAGCGGAATTAGCAGCAAGCGTTGCCTTTGCGGATTGAAAATAGCGAAAGCGTTAAAACAGCGAATTTTAAATCACTCACTATTCGTGCGGAGTCTTTCGTTCAACTGGTTTTCCTTCGGTTCCTCACCAGAGGGAGCGATTGGATTTGTGCGATTTTCAACATGATATACGCGGTAGATTTGAAAGGCAATAATGAAATACAATGCTACTAATACTATAAAAATGAAATACGTTTCTCTCCAATTGAAGATAATAACAATACAAAACATAAATGAATTAATGGGTGAAAAAGATTGAACAGGATGTATCAACGTGGGTGGACGATAGCTGCTTCCCTATTTGAGATAAGAAAAAATAACCCAAATAAAAGTTGTAGAAAGCAATGAAAGCTATGTTTCAAAAATAACTTCCAACATACAGGGTGTTCGATAAATGTGTGATACATCAAAGTAGTGTTTCTTTAAATGAAATATCCTATACATTTTTACTCGATTGAATGCCTTCGGAAGAGTGTTTCTCTAAAAGGGTGGTATGGGTTTATACCAGGTGATTCGGGAGTTATGTTGCAATTTTTGTTACGAAATGGATTCATTCGACACCAAATATATAAAAATCAATAATTTGCAATACGAGAATTTTTCCACACAATATTCTTGAAAATAGTATAATAATAATTTAATAATAATAATTTATTGGACCAAGTTATGTGAGTTACATTTAAGGTTGTCAAATAATACAGAAAACAGAAAATATGATAGAGATATATTTTCGTTTCCTATTCATAATATTGCCAAATAGCTCTTTTTCCATACAGGGGTAACCAAACTCGGGATCACGGGCTATACCAGAATACCACTATGTGTTTGCAGAAAATGTAGTGTTTGCCTACTTAATTCCCATCGCAAAAGTATCTTATTTTTAAGGAAAGTATGAAAAAGTCATCATAACAGCAATAACGATTTTTTTATTCAAAAACTTATTTAATTCTATTCTTTATATCTCCTGGTGTCGTTGGTTTCTCGCGTTAGACTTCTCCTTTATCATATCCCGAGAGATATAAATCTAGGGGCGGGAGGTCTAGGGACCTTGCTGGTCACTGAATGGGTCTGTTTTTTGGTATCCATTTATTTCTGCGCCATCTGTTTAAAAATCTTCTCACCCGATTTTGATTACGGGGAGGCGCGCTATCATGGTAATATAACCTCTGTCTGGTGTCAATAAGTACATTCCCCAACAAATTTGGTGAATCATTTCGGAGAAAATATCTGTAAATTTCTCCCTTCAGTGGCCCATCAAAGAAATATAGTCCTCATACCTGATCTCCAATCATGCCCCGACATTTATCGACCATCTATTTTGGTTATAAACTCTCCGTCGAGTAGTACTGGCAAATTGTGGCTATTTACCATCCCATCACTTTTAAATGTATTTCAGAAAATGTGGTTCTCGCGACTGAAATTCGATGTATTTTCGCAATAGCGAACTCTTGTATGATAATCCCTTCCATAGAGTTCTTGATGTAATTCAATGTAAATAAATGTAAATAAAGAACAAAACGAAAAAAGTCCTTCGTTATTATACAAAAACAAATGATACAAAATTGAACATTCTCATGCAGAATGAAAATTGGGCGGAAGTTTTATCTTGTGATGAAGCACAACAAGCTTATAACAATTTCATTACTAAAATAACAAACATTTAAATATTTGTACTACACAACACAAAATAATAGCCTCCAACTGTAGGATCAAACCATGGATAACTCATGGATTAATAGAATCTATAAACATAGAGATAAAATGAAACTGAAACTAAATAAAGAATTTAATCCAGAATTGAATACTGCCTACAAAAGATATAGAAATGAGCTTAATAAACTATTAAGAATGACAAAAAATGAATACTACAAAGATAAATTGAATGGAAACAGAGGAGACTGCAAAAAAACTTGGGAAATAATAAACGAACTAACAAACAAAACTACAAAAAAAATTAAAATAGGCAACATAAAAGTCAACGATACAATATTATCGGATGATAGAGACAAAGCGCAGGCATTTAATGAATACTTCACAGATGTAGGGATAAAAATGACTCAAAAAATCGATGTACCACATACTACACCACCTAATTTTATAAAAGATAAATCTGTTACCAGCTCACTCTTCCTCACACCTGTAAATAAAAAAGAGATTATAGAAATTATTTCAAATTAAAAAATAATTGTGCAAAAATAATTAAAGCTTATCACCCTTATCTAGTAGAACCATTAACCTATATAAAAATTTAAAAAAAAAAAAAAAAGAGAATATAATTGAAAATAAAAATCCTTGAGTTACTCCCATTTTCAAATCAAGTGTCAAATCAGAAATGGGAAACTACCGGCCAATCTCTGTGATTGATAACTTCGCGAAAATACTAGAACATGCCTTGAAATCACGCTTGGTAAATTTTTATGAAAAAAATCATGTTATAACAGAGAGACAATTCGGTTTCATAAAAAAAAGTAGTACCGAATCCGCCATATTGAATTTCATATCACAAACAACAGGGGCCTTGGATGATTCCGAAAAGTGCCTAGCAGTTTTTTTGGATTTAGCCAAGGCTTTTGATACAGTTTCACACGAAAAACTGTTAAACAAACTATACACGTATGGTGTCCGAGGACCAGCAAATACAATTTTCAAAAACTACCTATCTCACAGAAGCCAACGTGTCAAAATCGGTGACAGCATTAACAGTTCTCGCGAAATTTCTGTTGGGGTACCACAGGGCACAGTTTTAGGTCCGATACTGTTTTTAACTTATATCAACGACCTATTTGACATTAGAAATATTAAAGGTCACCTCATTTCATGCGCTGATGATACAACAATTATTTTCAAAGCTAAAACGTGGCAACAGGCATACAATGAAGCAGAACAAAGCTTAGAACACATACAGATATGGTTGAATGAAAATCTCCTCAATCTCAATGTTTCAAAAACTAAATTTATAACATTTTCTCTTCAAAATAACCAACAGCCCGAGATGCAAAACATTCAGATACATCAGCCAAATTGCCCTAAAATATCTTGCAACTGCCCAAATATTGAGAAAGTGGCGAAAATAAAATATCTAGGTGTAATTTTGGACCAGCGTATGACATGGGATGAAAATGTCTCTCATATGGTCAAAAGACTTAGGCAGCTGACATATAAAATATACAACCTTCGTGCTGTTCTTACTAAACAAAACCTGATGATAATTTACAATTCCCTGGTTGAATCATTAATTAGATATTGTATAACAGTATGGGGTGGAGTATTCGAAAATGTACTAAATAATATTCAAGTGGCCCAAAATTCAATTATAAAAATAATCTTTGGAAAACCTAAACATTTCGATACCCAACTATTGTATAAGGAAACTAATTTACTTGACGTCAGGAGTCTATACGCGTTCCAATGTCTCGTTTGGATCTATTCCAATAAAACAACTCAAAACACGATTAAAACTAAGAATACCAGATATGCACAAAACTTGTCCGTACCATTCTTTAAAAAAAGTCATACGCAGAGAACAATATTTTATTTTGGTCCAAAACTATATAATATACTACCAGGCGGTATAAGAAAAACTTCCAATTTCAAAATATATAAGACAAACATCAAAAATTTCATTATTGATAACAACCAACTTATAATGACCCTCCTGAAAAACGCACCTTTATAATATAGAATCCGTTACCCAATAAGAATCCTTTTTAACCGAACTGAATATATTGTAAATATAAAACCACGGTTTTACGTTGCACCAACCTTTTTTACTGTATCATCATATCCTCATAATATACTATAAATGTATCACTACCATGTTCTCGCTCTACCAACTTTCTCTGTTATATCGTATGTTCGCGGCTTATTATCTTATATTATATACCTAGTGATTATTATATCTGTCCTACCATGTTCGATTTATAAAAGTGTCACCATGAGGCGGAAGATGGGGAGCAAAAAACAAGCCAAATGCGCTTAGTTTGCCTTCCACCTATCTCCGAATGGTCCAAATGATCTATGTTAAACAAATGTATTACCTTTTCAAAAATAAACAAACTTCAACTTCAAATTCAATTCGGTATGGATGAAGATTTTTTTATCAATATTCTGTTTACGGAAGTATGACTCACATTTAGCTCTTTTGCAATGTTCCTCGTACTAACATGAGGATTATCAACGGTTGAAAGCATCACCGCTAATTTAATCTCAATCTGCCTACTCCTAGGCTATAGTCACTGAAGTAGGAATGTGATTTTCCCTGAGGTCTCAATCTGCCTACTCCTCAAGTGTTTTCACTTAGGAAATAAAATGATTCCCAACCGAGGTCTCAATCTGCCTACTCGTAGGTTGTAGTCAGGATTTTGTACTCAATCTACCTACTCCCCAGGTTTCGCCACTAGCTTCCTCTAATGTCTCTCAATCTGCCTATTCCTTCGAGGAAACTGAGGATCAGAGGGTGGATGTGGAGTATTTAAACTAGGTGAATTCAGTGGAGCGGAACTTTGGGCACGGCTTGGTTTGACAGTAAGACGAGAAAGTAGATGTTTCCAAGTATTGGGTAGTCTGCGTCCATCATCGCGTTTGTTGAGGCAGTTCGGGCGCTTCTCGATCTCAAGGGCTTCACGAATGACCCTCGCTTGCAATTTTATCTCAGTAGCAATGGTCCTGGTGTGGTCAATATCCAATCTGTGGCCTGTCTCTTCATAGGGAGATTGCCGAAGAAGGGTCTAAGTGTCGGACAGCAAGTTGATGTTCGTTAACTCGACTGGTGACTCGCCTGTTATTTTGTCCTATATATGTCCTAGGGCATTCGGACTTATAAGTAGAAATTCCGACATAAAAGTCAGAATTCCGACTTACAAGTCGGAAGTGTAAAATAAAAAAAAATGTGGCACTTCTACGCCTTCGTAAAAACATGTATGAGATACTTTTTTTCGCCAATTCGCAATTGTGGACGTCTATCAGTGTCAAACTGATCTTTGATTGAACGACATTAGAGTGAATTACTTGACTAAAGCTGCTGAAAATATTTCCGCAATAATGGTGTATACAATCGCGGAAAGAGTTGATATAATAATAAAAAATCAAGAATGATGAGTGCGGTAACCCTACAGCTAATTTGTTCAATGAAACGCATCCAGATATACTTGTTGCTAGAAAATACGTTCCAGAATTAGTGCAAAAATTTTGTCAAACTGGATCAGTAGCCAACAAGAAACGAGACCCAGAACATGAATTTCCGTTGAGAAATGAAGCTGTTGAAGTCGCACTTTTAGGACCCAACATTGAGCAAGTAAATTGGCTAGTGTTACCAATATCAGTAGAACCAGTATCCGCCGAATCCTGAAACATCATAAATTCCACCCCTACAAAATACATTTGGTATACCAATCGATTGAAGATGATTTCGATAGGCGACAGGAATTTTGTGAAATTATGACTACGAGAATAGATGCTGATGAGAATTTCCTATTCAACATTTTTTTTGAATTCGACTGTGAATCGTCTTAATTGTCGTTATTGGTCAGATGCCAATCCACATGTTTTCCACGAAGTCCATGCTCAAACTCCACAAAAACTCAATGTCTGGGCCAGTATTTTTGGGGACCGTTTGATTGGACCAGTAT
Source organism: Gonioctena quinquepunctata (assembly GCA_018342105.1). Lineage (NCBI taxonomy): Eukaryota > Metazoa > Arthropoda > Insecta > Coleoptera > Chrysomelidae > Gonioctena > Gonioctena quinquepunctata. The sequence continues at coordinate 135,952 of JAFIRS010001851.1, read as the reverse complement.
TTCTCGACGGTAACCTGACAGGAGGAACTTATTTGGAATTATTGAATGAATTTGTTTATCCACAATTAGTAGACATCATTGAAAATGACGATCGTTACCATGAAGACCACTTGATATTCCAACAAGACGGGGCACCTCCACATTATGCACAGCCTGTTAGGGCGTTTATGGATAGAATGTTTCCTGGAAGTTGGATTGGAAGAAGAGGCTCTATAGAGTGGCCAGCCAGATCTCCAGATTTAACCTCACTCGACTTTTTTCTGTGAGGTCATTTGAAAAACAAAATATTTGCAACCGAACCAGAATCTCTCCAGGATTTACGAAGGAGAATTATTGAAGAATGCCGTCGAGAAACGCCGGAAATGCTACGAAATGTGAGGTCTCGTTTTGAACAGAACTTGTACTATTGTATGGAAATGGGTGGTAGACAGTTTGAACATTTAGTTCATTGACAATAATAATTATTGCGACATTTGCTATATCAGATATTGTTTTTATTGATTGAGTGAATAAAAAGTGATTTCACAACTTCAAGTTCCTATATCTCGAAAACAAATCGATAGAATTAATTTATTTTTGTTGTTTGATATTGAGAAGGAAAATACCTTTCGAATGAGGTATCACTTGCCATATGTTGCCGTTTAAAAATTTAGGGGTGGTGGTCACAGCTCCGAGGGATGGAATGTATTTCGGGTGAATTTCATCGCGAACGATGTCCCCCTCGAAAATGTAGTTGACATGTCCGAGCGTTTTTATATAATTCGGTTCTGCCGACCTACAGAGCCGCTGTTTCGTTTTCAATGGCCCACTCTGTATAAGTTTTGGTTGATTTCTTTTTTATATGTATATTAATATTGAGCCTTATCTGTTGAGGGGTTTGAATGTCCAACACTCTATAATATACAGTGTGTCTCACTTCTCGTGCAAACACCCCCGTATCTTCCGTAATATACTGTTTTTTGCGAAAAATAATATTAGGGGGAAGATAGGCTAAAAATTCTACCGGTTCGTGATCAGGACATCAACTTCAGTACCAATTCATATTTTTGCTGAAAAATTTTCAGTTCGGAAAAATCCGAATTTATCTCGCTTCCCATGGAAACGCCCCCGTATCTTCCGTAATTATAGTGGTAGAATTCTGTAATTCTCATGATCATTAGGTGAACTGGGGATGATTCTGAATATATTCTGGGATTGTCTGAAGAATATTTCAACTCAGAAAAATTCGAATTTTCCAACTTCTCATGGAAACACCTCCGTATCCATCGTAATTAGAGTAGTAGAGCTCTAAAATTTCCACGATAGGTAGATATTCAGGGGATGAGTCTTAATAATATCTGGAGTCAAATTTGCTGAGCTTCCAGAGGGTAGTACAAAAATATGGATTTTCTAAAGGAAGAATTGAACTTCATTTCCGGAAACATCACAAAATCGAGAAAAGTGTTCAAAATTGAAAAACAAGTCAGACCATGTTATTGAAGCATATCTCAAAAAAAATCTTTACTTTTTCTGTTCATTAATATTCATTAAAGAAACAACGGTTAGAGAAACTCAATGTAGAAATATTTCTCAATAACACTGCATTATCAGTGATAATTATCACGTTCTACATAGTTATAAACTCTGCAGAAATCGTCCTATCCATCGCCCCTGGCGCGCAGTATGCACTCATAGATTCTCACTCACGCCACGGAATACCGTTTTGGGGAGCATGCAGCCCAACCTTATTTGAAAGTTTACTAATTTTACAGAAAAGGGCAATAAGGTATATAGGGAATCTTAATCTTAATTCCTGTAGAACCTTCTTCAAAAACCATAAAATTCTAACGGTCACTGCATTATTCATACTGGAATCTGTGTGTCTAATAAATAAGCATATATTAAACTTTACTGCGTCTTCTTCCCACTTTAACACCCGGAACAGCAAACACACTCTGAAACTCACAGTGCCAACTAAAAACATTACCAGAGACTCCATATTTTACAATGGTGGGAATATGTACAATAATTTACCTCTGTACATAAGATCTGCCAATATAAACGACTTCCAATTCGGGAAGTTAGTCAAACAATTTCTATCTGATAGACCTTTTTAATCTTTGCAGGAATATTTTTAACCGACGAAACCAAAAAGGAGGAGGTTCTCTATTCGACCCGTATATTTTTTTTTCATCATATTTTTTATGTATGATCACGCATAACTTTTTACTGAGGCGTCCGATTCCGATAATTCTTTTTTCAGTGGATAGGGTGTACTTCGAATTTGGTCCCATTTTGATTTAAAAGATGAAATCCACCCCTAAGGGTAGCGAAATGAAGGATATTGAACACTCACCCTCTGAATTCTGGTCCGTTAACCGATTCTATCAGGCATAACTTTGTACTGGGTTCTTCGATTCGGATGATTCTTTTTTTAATAGATAGGGCATACCTTATATTTGGATATCAAGAGGAATTAGCCACCCTTACGGGTAGAAAAATAGGGGATAATTGATTTTTCAACAGTGAACATTGGCATACACATACGTAGTTGACAATGACAGATCGCTACTGACATTATTCTTGTTTCACATCCGTCAAAATCAGTATATTTCATGAGAGGATGGAATGATATATAAAGTAATGAAATAAACTAACCAGAACAACGAAAATAATTTATATTACAACAAATAGTAAAAGTAGATAATCATATTATTTAACTGGTAATAGTTGAAGTAAGGTGGGTAAGTGGGTAAGTAAGTATTTTGGAAGTAATAAAAAAACAAGTAGGTAGTAATTGGTAGATTTTAGCCACAAAAAATTGAAAAATAAAAACTTTTTAACAAAAAATTAAACCGACGAAATACGGAACTAAAAAGTAAAAAATAAAAACTTTTTAACAAAAAATTAAACCGACGAAAAAATCAACTGAAAAGCAAAAAATAAAATAAACGTTTTTAGTCTAAATGATAATTGAGTTCCTAAACTACTGTAAGTAACTGATTTTGAGTCGGCGCCAAACAAACTAGCAACTGAATTAGGTGAAGCGTAAAATGATGGCAGCGAGATGCACGGCTGCGTTTTGATGACTTCTTTCATAGATAATGATCTTCGATAATTGTTTGTTTGGCGCCGACTCAAAATCAGTTACTTACATTAGTTTAGGAGCTCAATTATCATTTAGACTAAGAAGGTTTATTTTATTTTTTGCTTTTCAGTTATTTTTCGTCAGTTAAATTTTTTGTTAAAAAGTTTTTATAACGAAAACTTTCAACTGACTCATATTTTTTATATTTATCAATCAAGGTGCTTTTAAATTGTTACCTCCTATGTTTACTCTTTTATAAATTTGACTATTATTCACTTTTACATATACCTACATATATTCTTATACTCAATTTACTTTCATATCGTCCATTTTAACATTGTTTGTACCCTTGCCCCGTTTCAATTTGTTATTATCTTTTGTCATGTATTGCATTTTGTATTCTATAAGTATTCACTAACCCATCTTTGTCAACGAAATTCTGTCTTATGATAATAAAGCATATTTATTATTATTATTATCCACAGTGATATAACCTCAGTTGAGATTTAGACTCATCCTCGATATATTGAACGATCGTGAAAATTACAGAATTCTACTACAATAATTACGGAACTTACGGGGGTATTTCCATGAGAAGTGGGACAAATTCAGATTTTTTGGAACTGAATTTTTTTTAGCGAAAATATGGATTGGTACTGAAGTTGATGTCCTGATCACAAATCCGTCAGAATTTTGAGCCTATCTTGCCCTCTTATATTATTTTTAGCAAAAAACAATATATCCATCGCCCCTGGCGCGCAGTGTATGTCACTCAGATTAATCCCAGAAGAGATTTAGACCTATTCTCGGTATATCTAACGATCGTGGAAATTACAGAAATCTACCACAATAATTACGTAAGATACGGGAGCGTTTCCATGGGAACTGAGACAAATTCGGATTTTTCAGAACTGAAAATTTTTCAGCGGAAATATGGATTGGTCATAGTTGATGTCCTAATCATGAATCCGTTAGAATTTTGAGCCTATCTTGCCCCCTTATATTATTTTTCGCAAATACTGGTATATCCATCGCTTCTGGCGCGCAGTGTATGTCACTCAGGTCAACCTAGTGAGAAAATTCAGACTCACTCCCAATATATCTACCGATCGTGAAAATACAGAATTCTACTCCAATAATTACGGAAGATACGGGGATGTTTCCATGAGAAGTGAGACACACTGTATAGAGATGTACAGATAAAATGATTAGATAATTTCTATCGATAAAATTGTATGAACAAAATATATAGATAAATCTTATAGCTGAAGTATGTGTAGGTGAAAAAGTATAAATAGAAGTATTTATCCAATGTATAAATTAAATATAGTCAGATAAATAATAATAATAATAGTAATTTGCACAATAATTGACAATACATATACAATGTAGCAAATAAACAAGACGAATCTGCAAAGCCTAATGGCTGTGTGCAGAGTAAGTATTCACTTTAATAAAATAAAAATTGTATTAATGATTTAATGATTTATGTTACCTACATCTACTGCAATCAATATTCAAACCTTACAATACTACTTCAATAATAATTGGAAAGTGAATAACATGTAATAATAATAATAATTCATATACCTTTTGATTCATAGCATAGATGTAGGTAACATACCAAAGGATGAAGGGGCATACATTGTTTGCCCTACAATAGATAAAGATCTGTACGTAGGGCATGACAGGGTATGTGTGCAGTTAATCCAGACACTTAAAGTAGTAACATTTAAAAGACACATAATCAATGAGGGTAATAATTATAATATTAGATCTAAAATATCAATATGTAAGATTAATATTTCTCATGTTGACACACATTAAGATATAGCATATGTACATGCAGATGATCAAGTAGTTGAATCACATAAAAAAATAAAATGGTCATTAATTTTTTTTTTTAATTATGTCTAAGGCAGTAAAATGGTAAGTTTGATTTAATTTCTGTTACACAGTCAACTTCATCATACACACTTGAGGCATATTAGAAAAAAATTACATTTGGAAGTGATGACATGTAGTATAAAATTGTAAAAATAAAATAAAATAAAATGGTAAAATCTGTCTAACTATTTTTCAATTATCGCACTATACAATTTAACGTAAGTAATAAACCCACAATAGCTAGAGCCGCGCGTAGGTTTTTATTTGCCAAAAAGTATGTGTGATTATTTGAACAATTATATTATTTCTTTGTGTATAATCTCAAATTGTATAGAATTGAGATATTAGAAGTTTGTATTTCCGAGATTGGCATTCTATGACAGTAGACTGCTAATGACCTGGAAATTGGTGCCAAGTATAAATTTTTTCAGTTTCTTTTTGTACATATTGCGCGACTTTATTTCAAATACTTCGTTTTTATGTTTTTCGGGTAGAAAGTTGAACGCTTTGACAGAAAGGTAAGTAAAGCTTCTCTGTCCAATTTTTTTTGTTGATAAAGGTATTTTCATGAAGTTTCCAGTTTTTTGTCTTGTAGAGTATCTATGATCCACATTTTCAAGAAGAGCTTTGTGAGAATAAAGGTGGAGGATTAGATTGTAAAATAATATTTGACGAATACTCAGGACTTCTGCTTCTGCATATAGAGATTCACTAGAATAAGTGGGGTCTTTACTGAGCATGATTTTCAGAAGGCGCTTTTGTAGATTTTCAAGTTTAGTTGAATGTACACTAGCTGCTCCACCCCATGCTAAAATTCCATATTGCAATCTAGATTCAACAAGTGCCGAGTATATGATTTTCAGGTGGTAAGTGTCCAATATTTTTTGTAATATTTTAATTTGTATAAGAAGCCCCGTATAGTTTTTGTCACATTATTAATATGTATGTCCCATCTGAGATGGTTATCTATTGTTACACCCAAGTATTTGATATCATTCCTAGATTCTATTGATATGTTACTATTTTTAATATTCAAGAGTGTGTATGGTGCAGATTTCTTGTATGATGTAAATGGGATAAAATTTGTTTTGTCTGTATGAATCGTTAGTAATTTGTGATTAAATAATGTCATAATTTGAGATAGCTCACTTTCTGCCTTTATTCTCAAATCATCCCAATTTTCATCCAGATAAAATATGGCAGTGTCATCTGCATAACTAATTATATCTCCAGTGGTTCTCATGGTGAGAATATTATCGATTTATATCAATAATATTCTCACCATGAGAACCACTCGAGATATAATTAGTTATGCAGATGACACTGCCATATTTTATCTGGATGGAAATTGGGATGATTTGAGAATAAAGGCAGAAAGTGACCTATTTCAAATTATGACATTATTTAATCACAAATTACTAACGATTAATACAGACAAAACAAATTTTATCCCATTTACATCATACAAAAGTAATCTGCCACCATACACACTCTTGAATATTAAAAATAGTAACATATCAATAGAATCTAGGAATGATATTAAACACTTGGATGTAAAAAGTATAAATGAAATATACAGGGTGTTTCTTAGTAACATGCTAATATTATTCTTGGGTCCATTTTGAGAAAAAACTAAAGGTTTTACTTTTTGAACTACAGGGTGCTGAGGTTTTGGGCGAATATCTTTTCATTACAAGCTTTTATTTAGTTTCACCTGTTCCGGTGTCTGTCTGTGGGTGTGTGTGTGTCTATCGGTAATCAAATGAAACAAGTTAAATTTGGCCCACTTCTAATCGTCCGATTGATTTGAAATTTGGCAGGTGTACATAATTCCGGTAACAATGCATTATGAAATTGAAATGAAATTTTTTATGAAAAAAAAACAAAATGGCGGCTCCAATATGGTGGACAATTTTTGTGATTATAGTCCGATTGTATTCAAAATTGGTATCTAGGGGTTTATGGGGTCGGAGATTATTATTTTTTTGTCAATATGGCGGCTCCAAAATGGCGGATGAGTTTTGTGATTATGGTTCGATTCAATTCCAGATTGGTATCGAGGAGTTTTTGGAGACGGATATTATATTGTTTTTGTCAAAATTCAAAAATTTAATATAGCTGCTCCAAAATGGCGGACGAGTTCTGTGATCATGATCCGATTCTATTCAAAATTGGTATACGGGGGTTTTGGGTTAGAAGATATTTTTTACAAGCTTTTATTTTTAGTTTCCTCTGTTCCTGTTCCGGTGCAGGTCTGTCTGTCTGTCATCAAATCTTGCAAATTAAATTTGACCCACTTCGAATCGTCCGATTGATTTGAAATTTGGCAGGTGTGTATATTTCCGGTGACAATGCATACTGAAATTTTTGTTGGGAGAAAAACAAAATGGCGACTTTCATGTGGCGGACAATTTTTATGATTATGGTCCGATTCTATTCAAAATTGGTATCTAGAGGTTTTCGGCGTCGTAGATTATGATTTTTTTGTTATAATTGAAAAAAAATTGGATAGAAATTACTGAATTAGTTATTCAACATTATAAATACTGAAAAATCAATAAACGATGAAACAAAATTTAAAAACAAGCTTTTATTAGTTGTTAATAAAAACAGAACTGAAAAGTTAAAAATAAAAATTTTAAAAAAATAAGTTTTTATTTTTACAAATGCCCTAAAGAGAAAAAAATAATGTCTTTCATTGTTTGATATAGGTTATTCTGTGAGTAACAGATTCAAAAGCTTGCCGCGGATACAAAATAGGTAATCTTGCGCGGCAAGATTTTGAATCTGTTAATCACAGGATAACATAGATCAAACAATGAAAGAAATTATCATTTCCTTTTTAGTGCATTTGTATAAATAAAAGCTAGTCTTTAATTTTTTTTTATTATAACTTTGGCATGACCCTAGATATTTTTGTGGAACGTAGTACCCATCTTCTATGTATCAGAAGGCATTTTGTGCTGTACAACATCATTTTTTATTCTTGCCAGTGGCGTTCGTGCGGGATTAGAACGGAATCATTTTAAAGAGAAAAGTGATACGCCACTGCTTCTTCTTAAAGTAAAAGTTATTTTTGAAATCCTCATTCCTTTCTGAGCAAATCTCCGGCTTCTTGATTTTTTTTTTTTTTTCGTTTGACGTACGGTTTTTGCATAAACGATTGAAAACGTATCTAGTGGGTAAGAAGCAGATTTTGTTTTATAAACTAAACAGTTTTGACAGTTGTCTACCTAGTCTGATTGTCACGTATTTAAGTCATCAAAATTAACCATATTATTAAATAAATAATAGTTTAAAAAAACTAAAAAACTAGAAAACCAGAGCAAAAAAATTTAAAATAAGAAAAAATGTATGTTATTGAAAAAAAGCGTGGGGTGCATGGTATCGCCTCGGTGTGTAATGTACTATATAATTATTGATACCATGCACCTCACGCTTTTTTTTTAATAAAATAATTTTTTTTCTTATTTTCTATTTTTCCAGTCTGGTTTTCTATAAAAGTGTGTTTTTTGGTTTCTTTGAACTATTATTTATTTCTTACTTTTTGGTGTGGTTTATTTATAAAAGCGTGTTTTTTTATTTTTTTTTAGACTATTATTTTTATTATTTTTTTGCAAATAAAAAAATGTAATAATCTTATCAAATTAGGTAATCATAATCTCCGACCCCAAAAACCCCCACATACCAATTTTGAATAGAATCAGACCATAATCACAAAACTCGGCCACTATCTTGAATTTTCCAATTTTTACAAAAGAATCATAATATTCGACCCCAAAAAACCCCCACATAATAATTTTGAATGGAATCGGACCATAATCACAAAACTCGACCGCCATTTTAAAGCCGCCATCTTGAATTTTCCAATTTTTACAAAAGAATCATAATATTCGACCCCAAAAACCACAAATACTAATTTTGAATAGAACAAAACTCGGCCGCCATCTTGAATTTTTCAATTTTTACCAAAGAATTATAATATCCAACCCCAAAAACCCCCACAAACCAATTTTGAATAGAATCAGACCATAATCACAAAACTCGGACGCCATTTTAAAGCCGCCATCCTGAATTTTCCAATTTTTACAGAAGAATCATAATATTCGAGCCCGAAAACCCCCACATACCAATTTTGAATAGAATCAAACTATAATCACAAAACTTGGCCGCCATTTTAAAGCCGCCATTTCGAATTTTCCAATTTTCACAAAGGAATCATAATATTCGACTCCAAAAACCCTCACATACCCATTTTGAATAGAATCAGACCATAATCACGGAACTCGTCCACCATTTTGAAGCCGCCATCTCGAATTTTTCAATTTTGACGAATGAATCACAATCTCCGACCACAAAAACCCTCGGATACCGATTTTGAAGCGAATCGGACCATAATCACAAAACTCGTACGCCATATTGGAGCTGCCATTTTGTTTTTTCTCCACACAAAAATTTCTCAATGCATTGTCACCGGGATAATGTACACCTGCCAAATTTCAAATCATTCGGACGTCTGGAAGTGGGTCAAAATCGCGCCCAAAGGAGTCGGTTACAAACAAAATAAAGCGTGTAAAAACAAACAAACAAACAAACATACAAGTGAAGCTAATATAAAGCGTGTAAAAAACATGGTCCAATTTACGAATTCTGAGTTTGCAAATATGCATTACAGGTATGGGCTTGCTGATGGTAACGAACTGCAAGCCAGACAGTTGTATGCATACCGCTTTCCAAATAGAAATATTCCGGATGCACGAACATTTTCAAACATTCATAGAAGGTCATGCGAAAACGAAAGAATGAGAGCAAAATAGGTTGTTTTTGCAAAATTCAATGCAATGCAAGTTCTTTTGAGACACCTGTTGCTAGTTTTTCATTCAGATGTAGTATATGTTCTTCGAATTTGAGTTTATTGTCGATGTGTATTCCTAAGAATTTTGTTGTTGATTTTATATCCAGGTTGTTATTGTCTAATCTTATGACTGGCATATTACACTTGAAGAAAATAATATTTGTTATCTTACAATTTAATGAGAGGAAATTTGAATCGCACCATCTTTTTACGCTTTGCATTTCTGCAGATATTCTGTTGTGCATTTCTGCCGGATCTCTGCCATGCCACAATAGGGTAGTGCCATAAGCAAAAAGTGTTATTCTGGCACTGATCTTTAAGTGAGTGACATCATTTATATATAGAAGGAATAGAATGGGCCCCAAAATATAACCATGGGGGGACTCCTGTTTCGGTTTTATCAATGTTTGAGTCAGTTGAAAACTGTGTCCTGTGTGATAGATATGACTCAATCCAATGCATACTATTGTTATTAGAACCATAATATATGAGCTTCTTCAGCAGAATCTTATAATCCACAGGGGCTCCTTTAAAATAACAGAAAACAGCTGCCTCAAAAGCTCCAGGGTTAAGTTCACTGTATAGTTCCTGTAAAAGGTTGAAAATGGCATCATCTATATCTAATTCAGCAATAGTTTTTTTACACTCACACAATTCCTTTGACATATTTTATCTATGATATGTAGCTTTTCTAAAATGTTCTGCAGAGGAAGTTCGTGCAAATATGAACGAATCACTTTCAACGTTTGACGTTTTCCAGTTTTCAACTTTTCACCGCATAAACTATCAATTCGCACAAATTCAGCCAATTCATGTGAACGGCTACTTTCGTGTGTTTTGTGAACATATTTGACAGTTATTCAAATGAATCATAAAACTTTAAACAACACACTCCTTGTTCTGCAATTATTCATATAGAAATACTTGATGGTACGGAACCCATGATGCGCGAGTTTCACTCACACTTACCCTATTCCTTATATCAAACGAATGCTCCAGCAGATTCTTCATATTCTGTAGATGCATACGCTATTATTTTCATGTAATTAGATTCCATAACCTTCGCATTTTTTCTTCGTTATTAGTATTAACGAGCTAATTTCATTTAATTGCGTACCTCCGATATCAAATATTCATAAGCTTCGGAGACCTCCAAATACTATTGTTGATATATACTGTTTGTTGGGCAAAAGGAGTTTTAATCACTTAAAAAAATATGAAAATGTTCCAAAAATTTTGTTAGTTCTAAAAATATGAAAATGTTCCAAAAATTTTGTTAGTTCTAATTTTTGTATATATGTATATATATATCTACAAAACTATATTGGGGTAAGCAGAAATGAAAAAGTAAACTCTTTAAGGTTTATCCAAGCTTTCGGTAATGTTCATTTCCATCATCAGGGAAACTACAATAGATGAAAAAACAATAAGAAACATTATGCTACTTACGACTTTGTTGAGGTTGGTTTCAAGGATGTTGAACATATTCATCTAACATAGTGATACAAAAATACAAAAGAAACGAACGTAGATCAAGGAATGTGTGTGACAAGTGAAACTGACAGGTTAGGAATAATTTCCGCAATTTTATTCAAGTCAACGATACCTGACGGGTGTAACTTCCATATTACTATAGTGGTAATTGGATTAATTGGTTAAAAATAATTATTTTATTTGATATTGCATTGTTGACAATTTTGATTGATATCTAAAGACAAATAAGATTAGATCCCACTCAAACGGTTAATATCTGTTTTTTTAATGATGCAATTTTTTTCTTGGGACATGAAAGCAATTTCTAAGAATGTTGTCTGTGATGTATGTGACTCTGTCGCTAGCACTTTCACTGATTCTTAATTCATCTGGTGGTCAAATTTATTAACATGTTCTGCCATGGCATATCTTTCAGGATGCAATCTGCAGTCACTATTATGAGAAATTATTCTGTTCGATGATGACCTTTGTATTTGACCAATAATGAGAGTTTACTTATTCATTGCTGCTCACCCCAATATCCCTAGATATATGTGGTTGTATCAACTTTGAACTTCGTTTTATTCCTTGATCTACGTTTTTTTTCTATGGCATCAATATGTTAGATGAATATGCTTAACATTATTGAAACCAACCTCAACAAAGTTTTTCCCTGATGATGGAAATAAACATTTCCGAAAGCTTGGATAAACCTTAAAGAGTTCACTTTTTCATTGCTGCTTACTCCACTATCCCTAGTTTTGTATCTAACTAGTCAGCAAATACTACCCACCCATATATACAGTGCGGTCCATAAGTATGAAATAAATTCATTTTTAGCGTTATTATATATTTGTTTAAAAAAACCTGGAACAGGTCGATTTACATCATGAAAATATTATCCCCATCTTGCACCCCCTCTGAATTATGAGAACCCCCTCAAAAATTGTAAACGAGAAGTGGGGTCGTGTGGCTCCTTGTTCGATAGGGATTTTAATTCTCCGTTCAGCAATATCAAGTTTTTCAATTTTGGTACAATCATAACTGAGCATTTTTTTTTTTTGAAAATGTTAAATTTTGATACGTAGTATGAAGGAAATAATGTCACATAATGTTTAGGAAGTATTTTTCAATTTATTTTACAATTAAATTAAATGTTCAAAATGACCACCATTCACTTCTTGACAATGAGCAAGTCGATCTTGCAATTCTCGTACAATGTTTTGTAGGACCTCAGGGGTTATGTTGTTAATTTCTTCCGTTATCCTTACTTTTAAATCTGGAATATTGTCTGGTCTATTGAAATATACTTTCGATTTTAAATAACCACATGAGAAATAATCAGGTATATTCTTATCTGTTTTGCTAAACGTTAGGAAAAAGTCGTTCAAGACACCAAAAAATTATTCACAAAACCCACTTAAATAATGTAATGTCAATGTAGTAGACTACTGTTATTTCGATATTTATAAGTTGCTGACACACGTCAGTGTATTGAAAAATATTTGTGTGTGTATTTGATTTAACTATAACTCATTTATCCGATTATAATTGAATGCGGTAATAAAACAAGAACTCAAAAGGAAATTTGTGAAATGTTTAATGATAAATACCCTGGTCAACACGTCTCACACTCTACAGTTAGAAAAATTTAAAAAAAAATCGTGAAACTGGACATGTAAAAACTATTCAAAAACCAGGTCAAAATGTTAAATTGGTTGAGGAAAACAGTTAGATGTACTGTTAGCGATTGAGGAAAATCTGCATAAGACAAGTAGACAACTTGCCGCCGACAATGATGTAAATAAATCATCGATATTGATAGCTTTACATAAAGAAAAATACCATCCCTATAAAGTTCAGTTGGTTCAGGATTTAAATGGGGATGATCCTGATAGAAGGCAACAATTCTGTGAACTGATGACGGACAGAATGGAAGCAGATTTTAAGTTCATAAACAAAATTGTTTTTTCTGATGAAGCTACTTTTCATTTTAATGGAACGGTTAATAGACAAAACTGTGGATATTGGAGCAGAGAAAATCCTCATTGGGTGTGTGAGGCTCACACACAATATCCTAAAAAAGTTAACGTTTGGGATGGTATCATTAACAACAAAATTATTCTCTTTTTTTTTTGAAGGTTTTGAACTTTTTACAGCCTACATTAAAAATACTTTTTCCTGATGTTAATGGTCCAAAAGCAAAAGATTGATCAATTGGTACCAACAAGACGGAGCTCCACCGCATAACAAACGTATTGTTAGAGGTTATTTGAACGAAGTTTTTCCCAATATGTGTGGATTGGAAGACGTGGAACAATTGAATGGCCGCCTAGATCCCCCGATTTGACTCCTCTCGATTACTTCGTATGGGGTTATTTGAAATCAGAAGTATATGTCAATAGACCAGACAATATTGCAGATTTAAAAGTTAGGATAACGGAAGAAATTAACAACATAACCCCTGAGGTCCTGCAAAATGTTGTAAGAGAATTCCAAGTTCGACTTGCTTATTGTCAAGAAGTGAATGGTGGTCATTCTGAACATTTATTTTAATTGTAAAAACATCAATTGACATTATTGCCTTCATTCTACGTATCAAAATTCATCATTTTCAAAATAAATTTTCTCAGTTATGATTGCACCAAATTTGAAAAACTTACTACTGCTGAACAGAGAATGAAAATCCCTTCCGGACAAGGTGCCACACGAACCCCCTTCTCATTTAAAAATTTTGTGTGTGTGCTCATAATTCAGAAGGCGTGCAAGAAGGGGGTAATATTTTCATACTGTAAATTGTCAAATTGACAATAGAAATCGACTTGTTTCAGGTTTTTCTTAAACAAATACATAATAACGCTAAAAATGAATTCATTCCATACCTATGGACCGCACTGTATATATATATATATATATATATATATATATATATATATATATATATATATATATATAATAAAACGGGAAACGGCAAACTGGGATAACGGGATAAGCGGAAAGCAGGATAACGGGAAACGGGCAAAGTCAAAAGCATAACCTAGATGGAACAACACAAAGAAAAAGATAGGAAAGAAAGAAAATCTACGCGGACGAAAGTTTTCGGGTTTTTTTTTTGGGGACATAGAAATTTGGGCAGGCCAACGTCTGTCGGGTCAGCTAGTATATATATATATATATATATATATATATATATATATATATATATATATATAGTGCTTCTTAAAAGTCTTCTCCCCCCCTCTTATTTTTGGAACGATTATACATAAACAAGTGAAATTTGGAAACTGAATATTAAAGGTTGTAAACTTCCCTACTAGTGATGATAGATGACGAAATCGTCAAAGATGACGTCACAAGGCCATTGTGACGGCAAGCGACACCTCTTTTAAAAGGTATCGAAAAAACCTATTCAATGATACTAATTTTGTTTGTGTTTATGGCAGTTTTAATGGCTCATTAGTGAACATTAAAATTTAAATTCCATTCAGTATTATATTAACTACAGATACAAGAATCGGTATCTACTCAAAATAATTGCTCGAAGTGACCTCCATTTACTTCCTGACAGTGAAATATCCTATTTTTAAACTCTTCTCGTACTTTTGCAAATGTGTCTGCGGAAACAGCCTCATATTCTGCAACAATACGTTGTTTTCAATCGTCAATATTGTCAGAGTTCAGTGGGGTAAGCCTTCGATTTAAGGTACCCCCACAGAAAAAATCCAAAGGTGGGAGGTCCGGTGATCGAGCTGGCCATTCCGTTGAACCTCGTCGTCCAATCCATCTATTACGACTTCTCATCCAAATACCATCTTACTGCACCGTAATAGTGTGGAGAAGCACCATCCTGTTGGAATGTTATTTCCAAATTGCCAAATTCATCCGGATTATCTTCCAAAATTTCAAGGATTAACGGTTCTATTGCGTTTTGCAACAGCTCCAGATAAATCTCACCAGTTGAATTAGTATTCAAAAAAAGAGGCCCAACGATGTGGTTTCCCAGGTTACCTGCCCAAACATTCACCTTCTGGGGAAATTGAGTATGTGTTTCACGAAACAGGTGAGGATTTGCGTCACTCCAATACCTCACATTCTGTGTATTTACATTTCCATACTTTCGTCACTAAAACAAATTGTTTCGACATAGTCTGGCTGTTGGTTAATTTTAGTTTCCATATGTTCACAAAATTACAGTCTTCGGTCTGGGTCGTCGTCTGAGAGTTGATGAACCATTTTTAATTTGTATGGATGAAATTTGTTTTTTTTTTCAACACCCTGTGTACTGTACTTTGACTGACTTTACAGGTAGATGCAACGTGAGTTGTTGAAGAAGAAGGATTACCTATTACTACTGCCAGTATATAAATTTTTTTCTCATCAGAAATTTGTGGTCTGCCAGATCGTTTCGCATCATTAATACTAGCCGTTGTTCCAAACTTACGAAGAAGCTCCTGTTGAGATTATGTGATGCCTAAAAACAATTTCAGAGACCAACTTGTAGTATGCAATAATAAACCTTGTGTTCCACTAGTTTGACTAGTATTCAATTGGTACTTTATTGAAATACTCAAATTCCTGGAAATATATAAAATTACAACACAATAATTAACAAAACTTCAATAACTTACGATTGCCTCTATAGTTTTTAAGCAAATCTCTTGAAATGATGTTATTTTCTATGACAGAAATAGTTCGTCTTTGACAATATTTTTGTACAATTTGACTTATTAGATTAAATTTTGTTTCCATCTATAGGGTGCTCGAATAAAAAATGCAATCTCTAAATAAATTATTGAATATTTCTAACACTCCCGCCTGGTACAGCGCTGAACAGAACGAAGTGCTGTACCATCCTTAGGTTCATCAACAGTCAATAAAGCAAGTTTAGTCACAGGTCTCTCGAAGATACCATTGATTGTTTGTACTTTGGCTCTTCTCACTTGACCATCACGGGCTTTCGTCATTTCGATAATTCTTCCTTTCAGCTAATTGCATCGTGGGAGGTCTTTATCACATATAATCACTATATCCCCTTCTTCTAAAGGACGGACTTGCTTATGCCATTTTGAACGCAGTAAGAGTTCTGGAATATATTCAGCAACAAATCGACGCCAACATTTATTTTCAGCAAGTCTCAGTTCCTCTGAAGATAATGTGCCCACAGATCTATCCTGATTTTTCTTGAGAGTTAAATTTATAAATTTATGAACATAACCCATTGTTTGTAATAATTTATTATACCGACTGAAGTTTTCCATCTTTAGAAGAGGCTCGCACGTTTCATGGATGCTCGCAATTTCCTCAGAAACTTGTTTTTTAGGAGGATCTTCCGTTGGCCACAGCTGCTCCTCTCCATACAGAAACTCCGGTCCTATGAACCACCTATCAGTTGCTTTCAAAGAAGGTCGTTTACTCCATTTGGTTGCTTCATCAGCAACATTGAGCTTGGTGGGAACATAACGCCAACTGGAAATCATGGAAATATCCTGAATTTCGGCCACTCTGTAGGCAACATATTTGCTTAGCTTCCTGGGCTCTTCAGAACGTAACCAGTTCAAAACAATTTGGGAGTCGGACCAATAAATGGTATTGTGAATTTTGATTGATAGATGCTGTTTTATATCTTTTGCAAATCTTGCTCCCATCAAAGCGCCATCTAGTTCAAGACGAGGCATTGTCTGGAGCTACGTGTGTTTTTGCACCAACAAGTACGCATTCTACAGTTGATTCTTCATTAGAGATTCTCAAGTAGGCTACTACGGCACTTGCATTTTCACTGGCATCTACGAAAATGTGGAGTTGTACCTCAGAGGTTTCCCAGTTTGAAATATTATTCAAATAACATCTTGGAATGCTTAGTTTTTCTATATCAGGGAGATGTTTCAACCAAAGGAGCCACTTATCAAATTGCTCATTAGATATTGGTTGATCCCAAGTAATCTTACTTCTCCATATATCTTGCAGAAGGATCTTGAGAAACACTAAATAATTCGTTATGAGCCCCAAGGGATCATATATTGACATTAATATTCGTAGTATTTCACGTTTCGTCGGTTTTCTCTTGCCCTCTAGGACTTCTTTGTTTCCTTCGTTATATCTCAATGAAAAAATAATAAATTCCTCACTCAAATTCCACCACATACCAAGAACCTTCTCAGTATTTTCTTCGGAATGCATATTCATGTTGATTTCTACTGGATTTTCAGAGATTTGGTTCAATATCTGCATGAGTTTTGGTGAATTTGTACGCCAATTTCTCATTTCGAAATTAGCCTTTGAATGGATGAAAACAACTTGTTTCGCAATTTCTATGACTTCCTCCTTAGTATCTGCAGAATCTAGTAGATCATCCACATAATGGTTTCTTATGATGGATTCGACAGCTCTTGGATATTTCATAAAATATGTATCCAGAGGTTTGTCAGGATTACCATCTCGCCAAAGGAAGCGTTGCGCATGTTGATCCTCAGCTTTTATTCCAACTCTTTAGAACATCTCTTTTATGTCCGCGCTGAATCCAATGTGTTTCTCTCGAAAACGAAGTAGAACACCAAGTAGAGAAGAAAGCTGATCATCACCCTTTAAGAGCATGGAGTTCAGAGAAATTCCTTCTACGGAAGCAGCTGCATCCCAAACAATTCTGAACTTTCCAGGTTTATTTGGATTGAATACAGGGAATATAGGGGGGTACCAAACTTTTTCGTATTGCTGGGAAAGTTCTTTTTGAGTGAGTTTCCGGATATACCCTTTTTCCATATAATCTTTCAGTTGTGAATTCATTTTCATACCTAAGTCTGGATTCCTTTTGATTCTTTTTTCTATACACTCCATTCTTTGGAGAGCCATATTACTACTGTCAGGCAATTTTAAATTATCATACTTCCAAATCAAACCAATTCTGTAGTTATTTTCCTCCTGCTTCATTGTAGACTGCATAATATAGTCTGCTCTTCTTAGCTCTTTTGAAAAAATAGTATTTGATGCTTTGACACCCAGACGTTCAACGGAGAAATATTGCTTTACTGCTTCGTGGAGCCTTTCGTCAGTCATTCTGGAGTCTGTACATTCACATACATGATAATTATAGGACTCACATGATTGCAGACGCGATGGTACCAGTGCAAATATTGTCCACCCCAGTCTACATTTAGCAGCAATAGGTTGACCTTCATTTCCTTCTCTGACACGGAGTGGTAAGGCTAAGTCCCAGTTGTCCAAACCTATGAGTATTTGGGGTTTGGCGTCTTTATATGATTGAATGGGTAACTTTTTCAGATAGGGATATTCTCCAACGAGTTTTGACATTTCAACAGATTGTTGTGGGAGACTGAGATTATTAACTGTTCGTGCTGGACGATAATCAAATTGCTTAGCGCCTGGAAAGTCACCAACTATTGAAATTATAAGTTTCTGAGAACTATTTTCCAAACGCTGATGTTCACCGGTCCATTTCAGGCACAATGGTTTGACTTCCCCCTGTAGATTGAGCTCTTCTGCGATACTTTCATCCACCATCGTAATTGAAGACCCTTCATCCAAAAATGCATATGTTGAAACCTCTTTATTACCGTTCTTCAATATGACTGGTACTATTCGGAATCGAACACTCTGTAGAGATATTTGATGATGATTATTGATTTCGGAGTTAGTTTCATTGGCAACGGCATTTTGTTGGGTAGGTTCGTAATCTTTATGGAGGAGTGGATGATGTTTCCCTGACATTGATTCCTGTCACATTTGACAGGATATTTGCAGGGAAATCGATGTCTTTTTAGACATAATCTACATAGTTTGTGGTCTCTAATGACTTTCCATTTATCCGTTATTGGATATTGCTGGAACATTTTGCAATCTGCTACACATCTACAGTTTCCACTACATACTTTGCATTTTAAAACTTCACTCATTGGCTGTTTATTTGTTTGTGAAGATTCAGAATTGTGAACATTGAGTCGTTTATTATGCCGTTTTGGATTATGTTCTGTAATAACCAATGTGGGTAGAGCCGTGCAGACATTGGTTGCTATATTAAACATCCATTCCGCAAATTCTGCCAATCCACATGTTTGTAGAGTTGCGCGATGTAAAGCCCAATTGACTTTCATTTGTGAAGGAAGCTTATCTAATAGTTCGTGCATTAACATTGGGTTGTTCAAATATTCTGTCAATTTGGCAACTTGCAGTGTGACACATACATTTTTTACTGCTAACGCGAATTCGACCAATGTTTCCAGTTTTTCAGCCTTAGGGGGCGGTCGACGACGAACAGCATTGATATATGTTTCTAAAATTTGATCAGGTCTACCAAAGAGCATTCTTAAAGTGGAAATGATTTGTGGAACACACTCAGGTAACGTGAGGAAACTGAATACCATGGATTTGGCTGTACCTTTGAGACATTTTTGCAGTCTCAACAGATTTTCGTAATTGTCAAATCCACATAATTGTGTGGATCTTTCGTAACTACTAATGAATAAAGGCCAGTCATACGGATTTCCATTGAAGTTTGGTAGTTCTTCAGGAGTAGAAAATCGCGCAGCATATTGTTGTTGTGTCAAAGATGATTGTTCGGAGTTATTGAACTCAGTTGGGTGAACAGCTGCAGTTGAATTTTTGTATTCTTGCTCCCGTTGCATTTCGTTATCTTGAGTGGGTAATGAAGGAAATATGGTTCCATTCTCATTGTTCATACTATTCTCTATTTGCAACGATAATAACTTATTTGCCAATGGATTTATTGTTTCTATTTCTTCATTGTCCAGTTCTTGACTGTGATCCGATTCTTCATCCAGAATTCTTCGCGATTCTTCAGTTAACTCTCGTTCCTTCCTCAGAAGTTCTCTCTCTTCTTGAAGGAGTTGCAGTTTCAGTTTGCGCCTGCTGCGTGTGGACGAATTACTTTTTGATGAATTGACTGGAACGGATTCACGCCGATTTGAGGATTGTAGTGAAATTTCAGATTTTTGTGACCTGGCGTCCTTTGAGTGCATACTATCGCAGGGTGGACACCTCCAATGATCATCTGAAGCTACAGTTTCTGTTACATTAACACATTCGTAGCAGAACCATTTCATGCATTTTGTACATTCGACCATCCTTTCATCACGATATGGTCGATTGCATACAAGACAGTGGCCTCGCTTGGTTCTTCCATACAATGATGGAGCCATTTTGTAGACCGAGTCGAATTTGAGCTTTGTTGAGATTATGTGATGCCTAAAAACAATTTCAGAGACCAACTTGTAGTATGCAATAATAAACCTTGTGTTTCACTAGTTTGACTAGTATTCAATTGGTACTTTATTGAAATACTCAAATTCCTGGAAATAAATAAAATTACAACACAATAATTAACAAAACTTCAATAACTTACGATTGCCTCTATAGTTTTTAAGCAAATCTCTTGAAATGATGTTATTTTCTATGACAGAAATAGTTCGTCTTTGACAATATTTTTGTACAATTTGACTTATTAGATTGAATTTTGTTTCCATCTATAGGGTGCTCGAATAAAAAATGCAATCTCTAAATAAATTATTGAATATTTCTAACAGCTCCCTTAAATAAGTCCTCGAAACGGGGCGATCGGGAAACCTCTCATTGAAAATGCGTTCTGCTGCATGAATATTTTGTCAAGTTTCACCAAGAATTAGGATCGCTGCTACTTTATCACCTAAAGCACGTACCATTTCGCTTCTTGAAGCGCTTAAACGTTCGGCTCACAACAGTTTAACAAATCATTAAAATATACAAAAATATTAAAAGTACCAAAAGCTGCTAAAACAGATCAACAATACACAAATTATTAAATGTACAAAAACTTGTACAATTACAAAAACGTCGAATTAGAGAGACTAACAAAAACGTAAGCTTATTTGACAACTATCCAGAGGCGGAGCTTTAATTTGGAATTTTAGTATTAACTGATTTAATTCATCACAGCTTTGCGTTTTTTACAAGCGAGTTGCCAAAACTGCCATGAACACAAACAAAATTTAATATCATTGAATAGGTTATTTCGATACCTTTTAGAAGAGGTGTCGCTTGCCGTAGGGTTCCATTTAAAATTGTTGGTCACAAAGGCCTTGTGACGTCATCTTTGACGATTTCGTCATCTATCATCACTAGTAGGGAAGTTTACAACCTTTAATATTCAGTTTTTAAATTTCACTTGTTTATGTATAATCGTTGAAGCACTTAAACGTTTGGCTCACAACAGTTTAACAAATTATTAAAATGTACAAAAATATTAAAAGTACCAAAAGCTGCTAAAACAGTTAAACGTTCGATCAACAATACATAAATTATTAAATGTACAAAAACTTGGACAATTACAAAAACGTCGTATTAGGGAGACTAACAAAAACGTCAGCTTATTTGACAACTATCCAGAGGCGGAGCTTGAATTTGGAATTTTAGTATTAACTGATTTAATTCATCACAGCTTTGCGTTTTTTAAAAGCGAGTTGCCAAAACTGCCATAAACACAAACAAAATTAGTATCATTGAATAGGTTTTTTCGATACCTTTTAAAAGAGATGTCGCTTGCCGTAGGGTTCCATTTGAAATTATTGGTCATAATGGCCTTGTGACGTCATCTTTGACGATTTTGTCATCTATAATCACTAGTAAGGAAGTTTACAACCTTCAATATTCAGTTTCCAAATTTCACTTGTTTATGTATAATCGTTCCAAAAATAAGAGGGGGGAAGCGGACTTTTGAGAAGCACTGTATATATATATATATATATATATATATATATATATATATTTATTGATGATAGTACATTAGGGTGTAACGTGGCATAGTCAAAAAAATTGTTTTCCCGGATTTTCTTTCCAGCACTATTTCAAAACAAACTAGTTATAGTTTGTTAAGATATCATAGTTTCAGTCTATTGTAGGCGAAAAAACGTGTTTGAAATATATATATTTTTTTAATTTTCGAGTATACCCCTATTCTGAAAACAATTGACAGCTCGTTTTTTATTACAAAAAAGGGAGTAATTGCTACTGCCCATTGAATGAAAGATAGGGTAACATTCTGATGAACTCAATTGTTCAATAGTACCCTTCATTTAGATAAAGGGTGCGTTACATTTTTTTTAGGTCATTTACAATGTTTTTATTGAATATCTAGAAAACTGTTCCGTTAATTTGGACCATTTCACTCACAATATTTTGAAAATGTTGACTATCATATACGAGAGTTTTATCAACTTTGTATGGTGCGTTTCTAAGATATGCATTTTTGAAGTTTACGGTATCACGATATATGGGGTAACCTATCGATTTAATAAAATTTTATGCAACCTTTCGACACATACAATTCCATTGTAAAACTTTTCGAAATCAATTATTTGATACTATATACAACACAAACCACACTCAACAACAATTTGGAACTCAACAGTATAGACTAAAAAAAACGAATTATAAAAAAAAATTAATAATGAAAATTATAATATAACAAATCGAAATTGAAACTAATTAGTTATAAACAACATAATCAACAATATACATAATGCAACTCTCAAAAAACAAACAATAACCAAAACCCAAATTCAAATAAAATTATTAATATTGTTATTGATTGGTCTATTTGCGCAATCTGAAACATTTCTCAATAGTTTATGGCTAGGGTACTTTATTGTTTCTATTTGGAATTGATATGCGTAATCCTGTACCTGGACTATTACGCTGCCGCATAGCGTCCAGATTTAGGAATGCTATAGAATATCAACTGTGGATATCCTTCAGTATTATTCCTGATGCACCTGCAAATGAACGTATTCTAGGCTACTACTTTACTTGCAAAAGTGGAGCAAGAACAGTGGGATGCTATTCCCATATTTGCAGCGTACTTTGGTACCTAGGATATGCTCGTCATCAAGAAACAATAAAGTACTTTAGCCATGAACTATTAAACAATGTTTTAGATTGCGCAAAAAGACCAATAAATAACAATATTAATAATTTTATTTGAATTTAGGTTTTGTTTATTGTTTGTTTTTTGAGAGTTCAATTATGTAAATTGTTGTTTATGTTGAGTCTATACTGTTGAGTTCCAAATTGTTGTTGAGTGTGGTTTGTGTTGTTTATAGTATCAAATAATTGACTTCGAAAAGTTTTATAATAGAATTGAATGTGCAGAAAGGTTCCATAAAATTTTGTTGAATCGATAGGTTTCCCCATATATCGTGATACCGTAATATTCAAAAATGCATATCTCAGAAACGCAACATACAAAGTTGATAAAACTATCGTTAATGATAGTCAACATTTTCAAAATTTTGTTAGTAAAATATGGTCCAAATTAACGGAACAGTTTTCGAGATATTCAATAAAAACATTGTAAATGAACTAAAAAAAATGTAACGCACCCTTTATCTAAATGAAAGGTAATATTGAACAATTGAGTTCATCAGAATGTTACCCTATATTTTATTCAATGGGCAGTAGCAATTAATTCCTTTTTTTGTAATCAAAAACCATCTGTCAATTGTTTTCAGTATAGGGGTATACTAGAAAATTGAAAATATATATATATATCAAACAGAGAGAGTCATCAAGAAACAAAACTTATTTTTTTCGCCTACAATAGGCTGAAACTATGATATTTCAACAAAATATAGTGAAATAGTGCTGGAAAAAAAATCCGGAAAAACGATGTTTTTGACTATGCCCAGTATACACCCTAATGTACTATCATCAATAAGATTATAATTGAACATGCTTATGAGTTCCGATCAATACATTTCCATCCTTACTTTGTCTTATTTCGACTGAAAAAACAGTTTTTCTCTTTGTCAATCCTAGCCCAATACGACGTTTTTACGAACTTTAGCCGTTTATATCTCAGAAACTAAACATACAAAATCATTTAAACTTAATCTTTTTTCTAATGACCCATTCTACTACAACATAATGAAATTTCAGCCAATTCGACCGAGAGCCAATTTCCCATATGTTTTCGTGCGGGTTTCTTTTTGCGCTTCTGTGTAGGTAAGGTGTTCTGTGACTTGAGTAGACCAAACATTCATGAAAATGATAGTGGATTCCCTTTCTTCTAGTAGTCTAGACATGTTGAATAAAAAACTCGTTTTACTCGAGAAAAGGTGAACAACATAAAAACCGATATGTAGACTATAAATATTAATCATCAAGATGATAGGTATAAAAACACTTATGAATAAAATTGATCTATTGATCTCCCAGATGCAGGCCCGGTGAGAGGGAGGACAAATGTCCCAGGGCCCGAGAGGACAGCGGGCCTGGAGTCTTCATGAAGCATTATAATAATGATTATTCAATGCCCACACCTAATATCCAAGTGGGGCTAGGCAGCCACAGTCTATGTCTATTAAGGTAGTATAGTTCATCCATTATCAATTACAGAAGCATGAAAAACAAGTTTCCCCGTCTTGCGGCGGAATCCTTTGAGCAGCAAAGGAGGTTTTGATCAGGTTGAAATCTATACTAATTTACATCAGTAACTCATAGTGATGGCCATTTCATTGATAAGTTCAATAGCAAATCCTACAGCGGTAATTGAAGTTGTCTGAACGCATTTTCAACGAAAAAATCGTTTTTTTCAAATAGTACCCATCTTGCCATTAGATGTAGAATTTAATTACCAATTTAACGATATACATTATGTACCACTTTCTTTTTGTTCAAAACTAAAAACGATCAATTATTGAGTTTGTACAATATTTTATACGATGCCTACAAATTCCAATGAGTTTTCCGATTAGGTTTGATGAAACGAAAGGTAGCCGTGGAATCATGGAAAACAATAGGTGATTAATGTCATGTCAAAAGTGAAATAGCAATTTTACTTATCATCTCGTTTCGTTGTAAATTTTTTTTTTTTAATGGAAAATAATAATCGTTATTGATATACGGAGAATGTTATGAGAACGCAGTCAATGCTAGTATGCTATACGCTGTTCGTTATCCGTTAAGACGGCACCCATCGAGGACCTATTTCAGGAAATTGGAAATGACGTTAAGGAAACAACCAGCTGATCAAAACCACATCCACTTCATCGTCAGTGAAGGGAAATTAATGTTTCAGCATATGTTCATTTTTCTCCATCTGCCTCAGTGTGAATGTGGGATCAGCAGGGAAAGTGTCAGAAAAGTATTGAAAAAACATAAATATCGCTCCTATAAATACACTTTGCATCAGCATCGATATGAAAATGTCCCAGAACGGAGACTAACTTATTGTTATTGGTTTTTGCGTCATCATGATTTGAATGGTTTTGTTTCGAAGATACTGTTTACAGATGAGTCTAGGTTTACGAATAATGGTATATAATAGGGATAATGCAAGGTATTGGGCTCAAGAAAGTCCTAAGTTGCTGAGAGAAGGTAATTTTCGAGAAAGATTTAGATTGAACGTCTGGTTAGGAATCATAGGGACAAGAATCATTGTACTATTTCTTTTCGACTGGCCTTTGACGGGCCAAAGATATCTACAATTCTTAGAGAGAACGATATAACGATATTCAAAATAATATCAACGATTTACCTGAGAACATCAGGGAAAATATGTTTTTTCAGCAGGATGGTGCAGGACCACATAATGCTAATATTTTTCGGCAATATCTTAGTGATACCTATGGGCAGAGATGGATTGGAACAAATGGTCCAATCAGATGGCCAGCCAGATCGCCCGATCTAACCCCTATTGATTTTTATTCATGGGGTCACATAAAATCCAAAGTATCCCCGAGGAGACCAACTTCTTTGGAGGACTTGGGAGATAGACTTGAGCGTGCATTTCAGGAAATTCCTGCTTACGAACTGATAAATGTGATGAGGTATACAATAAATAGAACTAGTCTATGTTGTAGGGAAAACAGAAAACACTTCGAACATATCATTGGTCATAAATAAATAAAATGACTTTTCGATGGTTGTGAAACTCTTCTATTGAAAACAGGATAATGGTATTGTGAGTAATAATTTGTACGTTGAATTTTTTACTGTTTCAGTCGTTAGATTTATTCAAACCGTTTGATTATATTAAAGTTATCTCTTCTGTGATGGGTTTATGATCATTACATATTGTCAAGTCGATTATTTTTGGCAATTCATTGTTACCATTCTGAAGTAAAGATTGAAAGAACGAATAGATGTCATGTTACAATGCACTACAAACCTTCGAAGGTGTTTCATTCAATTTTAAACAACAGTCAACTCCATAAAATCCCTAAATAGAATATATTCGAAAATGAAAGACCATGAAATAGACAAAACGTAAATAAACAAATATCTAGAATAAATTGTAGTTTAAAAAAACCTAAAAAACACGCTTCTATAGAAAACCAGACTAAAAAAAATTGAAGATAAGAAAAAAAATATATTTTATTTGAAAAAAGCGTGGGGTACATGGTATCGCCTCGGCCAACAATTACCTTTGATCTGAGACATTTCTTACTTTACTGCCCTGGGTGTGTAATGTACTATTTGATACCATGCACCCCACGTTTTTTTTTAAATATTTTTTTTTATCTTCTATTTTTTTTAGTCTGGTTTTCTATAGAAGCGTGTTCTTTAGTTTTTCTAAACTAAAATTTATTTCCTACTTTTTAGTGTGGTTTATTTATAAAAGCGTGTTTTTTAGTTTTTTTTAAATATTATTTTTATTACTTTTTTGCAAATTAAAAAATTTAATAATCTTATCAAATTAGGTAATCATAATCTCCGACCCCAAAAACCCCCACATACCAATTTTGAATAGAATCAGACCATAATCACAAAACTCGGCCGCCATTTTAAAGCCGCCATCTTGAATTCTCCAATTTTTACAAAAGAATCATAATATTCGACCCCGAAAACCCCCACATACTAATTTTGAATAGAATCAGACCATAATCACAAAAGTCGTCCACCATTTTAGCCGCCATCTCGACTTTTCCAAATTTGACGAAAAAATCATGATCTCCGACCACGAAAACCTTCAAATATCAATTTTTAAGCGAATCGGGCCATAATCACAGAACTCGTACCCATATTGGAGCCGCCATTTCGTTTTTTTCACACAAACATTTTTTAATGCATTGTCACCGGAATTAGGTACACCTGCCAAATTTCAAATCATTCGGACGTCTGGAAGTGTGTCAAAATCGAGCCCAAAGGAGTCGGTTACAAACAAACAAACATACAACAAGTGAAGCTAATATAAAGCGTGTAATAAATAATAGTTTAAATAAACTAAAAAACACGATTTTATAGAGAACCAGACTAAAAAAATAGGTGTGTAATGTACTATATACCTGATTATTGATACCATGCACCCCACGCTTTTTTTTAAATAAAATACTTTTTTTCTCATATTTTCCATTTTTTTAGTCTGGTTTTCTATAAAAGCGTGTTTTTTAGTTTTTTTAAGCTATAATTCATTTCCTATTTTTTAGTGTGGTTTATTTATAAAGCGTGTTTTTTTAGTTTTTTTTAAACTATTATTTGGTGAACGCAATAACTTATCGGAGTGAACTAATCAGTTTGCCCTTTCTACACTTGTATAGATTTTCCTGATTATATTTTCATTTTCAGACTGTGGAAGGTTACCCAAAAAACATGTCAAGAAACTATTATTTCTATTATTTTTTTGCAAATTAAAAAATGGAATAATCTTATCAAATGGGGTAATCATAATCTCAGACCCCAAAACCCCCACATACCAATTTTGAATAGAATCAGACCATAATCACAAAACTCGGCCCCATTTTGAAGCCGCCATCTTGAATTTTCCAATTTTCACGGAAGAATCATAATATTCGACCCCAAAAACCCCACATACCAATTTTGAATAGAATCAGACCATAATCACAAAACTCGGCCGCCATTTTGAAGCCGCCATCTTCAATTTTCCAATTTTCACAGGATAATCATAATCTTCGGCCCCAAAACCCCCACATACCAATTTTGAATAGAATCAGACCATAATCACAAAACTCGGCCGCCATTTTGAAGCCGCCATCTTCGAATTTTCCAATTTTTACAAGAGAATCATTATATTCGACCCCAAAAACCCCCAAATACCAATTTTGAATAGAATCAGACCATAATCACAAAATTCGTCCACCATTTTTAGAGCCGCCATCTTGAATTTTTCAATTTTCGACAAAAGAATCATAATCTCCGACCACAAAAACCCTCGGATACCAATTTTGAAGCGAATCGGACCATAATCACAAAACTCGTACGCCATATTGGAGCCGCCATTTTGTTTTTTCTCCACACAAAAATTTATTAATGCATTGTCACCAAAATTATGTACACCTGCCAAATTTCAAATCATTCGGACGTCTGGAAGTGTGTCAAAATCGAGACCAAAGAAGTCGGTTACAAACAAACAAACAAACATACAAGTAAAGCTAATATAAAGCGTGTAAAGAAGGTCAGAAATTGCTATTCTCAGGACCAGTGAGTAAATCGTAGTAATCACGAACATGGATGTTGAGCGCCCGAGCAGCGAAGCTGCGAGACCCTCAACCAGGCGAGTAATTAAATGCGCTTTACTCACATGTTTTAAATCTGATTATTTCCATTTTCACAGAAATTAAAAGAAATTATTTTGCAATTGTTGCATAAATAACTACTAGGCCAGTAGATTTAGACAATCAATTAACATTAATTCCAAAAGTTTTCAAACTTCAATGGTATGTTAGTACATTAATGAAAACAAACTAACAAACTAACTAACATTTCGCAGAAGTCTGCGATGAACGGAACATTGTTCAATTGCAAAAAATGTTTTCATGCTTTATTTTCGCAATGAAAATTGCAGAAGTTCTGCAAACCAGGCATACCTATAGTAATGGTGTTTTACAACATGCATAAAGTTTGCAACCTTGTAATAGTTTCGGAACCTTGTTTGTTGTCATTTGTTTAAGTTTTTCATTGTAATTTGATTAAAAAATTACAAAAGTTCTGCAAATTGGATAAGTGAACGGAAAAAAAATTTGAAATATTCACGTACATTTGCAACCGTTTCTGAAAAACGCCTCATTTATTTATCCAACTTTTTTATCGACGATCCCATTATCAATACACACAAGTATCATGATTACAAAAGTATTTTATTGTGGTTGCAAATAAAGAAAATATCGGTCTCAGTGGATATGTAACTTTGCAACCTCATACGAAAAACGAAACCTATTTATCAACTAATTTTTTTTTGCATTTTCACAATGCTGAAATAAATGCAAAAATTCTGCAAATTGCAATTTAAAGTACGACTAATATTTTACGTTACGCAGAGATTTGCAACCGTCATTGTTCAAGGGATTTTTTTTTTCATATAATTGATTTGTTTTTTTTATAATTTGGCCTTAAATTGTAAACATTGTGCAAATAGGTTCAAGATCATATTGCAAATCTCTACAGTCGTCTAGTAAAATACTTGATTATCCATCGCGTATTGTAGTGATTCTGCTTAGTCATAATCATTTAGACAAAGAAATAACCATTCTCAAGTTCTAACACCTGCACCAGTAATTTTTAAAAGGAAGACATAATTCTCTCAGATTGTTCATTTAATGACCCATTACGGCTGAAGAGTAACTCGTTGCCGCGATAAATATCATAGGAGACATTCTCGTTTGGTAATAAAATTCAGTGTTAATGGACCCGTCCTGTCTAGGGCGAGATATTCCCACATTCCAACCGCACAAAAAACAGACTATAAATACCTCATTTGATGGCGGTCTATGGGAAATATTCTTATGCGCTGGAATTTAATGAGTTTACATAAAAGTCACGCATTAATTTACTGAAATAACCCAACCAAGCGGGAGGAATCGAGACTATATATATAGAAACTGAAAACCGAGAGAAGATAGAAAGAGTTATAATTCGACCGTGCTCAGTTCAACTTGTCTCCATGTACGCGAGCATTTAATTAACAATCTTTATTTCAAGTACAATTAAATTCAAGTCTGATGTAAGTGATGTATCACTTACGAGAAATTCAAGAAAATTCAAAATGAAGCTAAATCGATTGCATCATAAATCTCTACCTTAGTGCGAATTAAGTTTTTGGTTCAACGAGAAATCTACAATATCAAATTGGCTCGACAAATACAATAACTACCGGGTCATCATCTGTTTATTAGTGCTTCCATAAACTTTGCATCTTTTCAAAGCGGATTTCATAAATTCTATTCCTAGTCTTAGGAGCGTAGCTAAATAAAGTCACAACCCGAAAGTAAAGTAATAAAACCCTAATAACCCAAACTCATGAAGGCGCGACTAAAATTATAAATTCTATTCGAAAAATCAATTGTTAAAAAAAAAGTGCAAGTGATTTACCTGAGAATTATGTAAGTACGTTTGAAAGATCATGTTTGGAAGGTCAATTCTCCTAGTACCTTATTCCTAAATATTTTGGTTACTATGATATACAGGGTATGTGTTAGTCCTTAGTCGAAAGGATAAAAGAAAAGAGAAATATTGATATTAGGGACTACCCTTATGTAGACCAAAACTTGACATACTATCATCTTCTATAATTGTTTATTAGCGAAATAGCCTATTTGGTTTTAATTGGTTATGTTATATGATTGTGCATGTATTTCAAGATTAGATTAATTATATTCATTTTATTTACTCTGTCCCTTGCATTATTTCCTGTGAATTCAAATAATAGTGGGTCTGTAAATCTGAATGATAAATGAACAACCCACGCTCAACTATCTCTCAGGGCAGAGGGAAGTCTAAAGCCGCTCTTAGATCTTTTCTATGTTATTCGAAGATCTCTTTGATTAACAACTCCCTGGGGATTAAGATCTCCCTTTCAATACATACTTGGGTATATTAAAACCACCGACCATCTACCCCTTTGGTAGGCGGTTAGTTACTTTATTAATTAACATCTCGAGTGTGGAGCAACCCATAACAATTGGTGGACAGGTGTGTGATTTTTCATATAAGTCCACCCCGTGCGCCCATGACATATTGGTGTCAGTTATGTGGGGTTCATTTACAGAAAAATAACGTTTATATGTTGATTTTCGCAAGAGATGTCAAATGACAATTGATGTCAGGCGTCGAGGTTCATTTACAGAAAAATATATAACGCTATATGTTATTCTCGCAAAGGATGACAAACTCAAAATTATCCAATGCAAATAAGAATGAAAATTCAGTAAAACATTGTTTGTCTTGTTAAATACTATCAGAAACTGTGTGGATCAAGCAGCCACCACATTTTGTATAATAATTTGATTTAAATTAACTCTTATATAGGGTTTTTCACAAAAAGTAAAATTTAAAGTTAGGGGTGAAAATAACTTGAAAAATAAGGAAATTTTCTCTTTGAAGTGGAAAATAAAGTATATATAGCGTTTATGCAGACTTACTCTTGGAATTCACTTGGAAATAGTTAAAAAATTTTGAAAGAAGTAAACAATTTTTATCATGACTCCCCACCGACGGTATCTACTTCGACAGCTCCTCCGATTGTGCAGGTTTTACCTATTCAGGAACCTACTATAGCTATTACTTTGGACAATGTTCCTTATTATAATGGTCAATCGAAAATCACCGACTTCATCAGAATTATTGAAGATACTGCCGCGCTTGCAAACTGGACAGATTTACAAATTGTATCGATAGTACGTTTGAAATTGCGAGGAATAGCCAAACAATTAATAGACGCGGACAGCCAATTAAGAACCACTGTCGTATGGAATGACTTGAAGAAGGGCTTGCAGGAACAATTTGGCCTAACTAAAATACCGGGGCAGGACAAAAGAGAATTATTAGAATGCAGACAGCGTAGGTCAGAAACATGCCGTCAGTATTTAGCACGCTTGAAGGTTTGCGCAGCTAAAATTTTAGTATTAACAGGGTGCCGATTTAGATAGAATATTGTTGCAACGACATGAACAAGACATCATTACACAGTTCGCAATGGGATTGCTTGACCCCATTAGAAAACGTATCTTATCCGCTAGTCCAGGAACGCTGAAGGAAGCGATTGACTTAGCCGATAAAGAAGAATTAATTGAAAACCTTACCAAACCAACGGACAGAAATTTCAGGAATATAATTGCGAATGAGCCAGCAACAAATGTACCTATATGTCAGTATTGCCGTTACAGAGGACATGAAGCTCGAAATTGTAAAATGAAAAATCGGATCTGCTATCGTTGTAACGAACAGGACACTTGGCTAATAATTGTCGAAATAAAACAAGTCCCAGAAATGTTGATAGAAGACATTTAAATGGCAATACGGTTCGCAATTCACCTCCGTTGGGAACCGCAAACAGCCACTAGTAAGTCAAAATTCAACATATAGGAGGCCGACGCAAACGATACTTACTTATACAACAGGAGAGGCCCAGAGAAATGTTATAGTTTTAGAAATTAATGGAATTTTTCGCACCATTCTTTTAGACACTGGCGCCGAAGTATCGTTGGCCCACATTAGTATCACACGTGGTATGAAAATTAAATATGAAGAAAAGTTTCAACTTCGCGACGTACAGGGACATTCTATTCCTTATATAGGAACAGTTATTCTACCCATCAGATTGAACGATAGAAAGTAATTGACCACGAATTTATTCTTATTGAAACTGACCATTTGAGTACTGAATTGATATTAGGGTTAGACTTTCTGCAGAAATATCAAGTAAAATTAGATTGGCAGCGAATAGAATGTATTTGATGGAGGAGATTATTGAACTTCATCACGAACCCAAACGTATTTATCATACTGAAAATGGTATGGATAAGCTTTGGATAGAAAAAATTGCGAATATGGAAAGAACTTTCAAGGAAACAATTGACAGTATGAATCAGAGACTGTCCGAATTAACCATCACAATGGAACAATGGAAGGGAAGAAATTTTGACGAAAAGCTAAATTTTTCTAGGGAGTGCACACCCAGAATGAATGGCCAAGTAATCGAAAATGGATTTCCATACCAGGACTTGAGACCGATCACCTCAAGTGGAAATTTAGTGGATAATTCAAAATCAGCTCATTTACAAGATGATAATACTGTCAAGAAAAATAGAGAACTGGAGAAAAGAAGAAAAAATATTCAAAAAGAAGAAAAAATATTGTAAAAAGACAATAAACTTGAAGGGTTGAGTAATGCTAAACCCAGAGCATCCTGTATATTGGAAAAATTAAATTGCAAGATAGTGCTAGGATTTTGAACGACATTCGAGGTGAAGAAGCTGGATCGTCTAAGGATGACATGCCTTTTACCAGTACAATGGAAAACTCTCAGGAATTGGGAACTATTGATTCAAGAAGACAGGCGACAATTGCAAATAAAAATTTGAAGCGAGGGTTAGTTGCGTCTAGGGACGGTAACCTTCCTCCAAACAATACGGTAGCATGCCAAGGGGCAGCGATCAACTTCTTACCAGAGAATAAATTGTTGAAAGATATTAATTTGATAGAAGGTGAAAGTGGTATACAAGAGAGAAGTATTCCGCCAAAACAGAGAAATACTAAGAATCTGACCGGTAAGAAAACACTTTCTACTGAGTGTATTTTAGTGTAATGAAATTATGGAGAATAAGGTGGCTCGTAGTTCAACGGAAATTATTAATGTGGATGAGAGGAAATTTTCGAAAAATGGTCTGAACGATGGAAAAAAATTACCTGAGGGAGAATCATTTTCTACTAAGATGTTAGTGACGACTAATGATCTAGAAAAGACTGAATTCGAAAAAAGTACCATACCTACGAAAAATAATTATGCGACAGGGATTTATTTGTCTAAGGACTTAACCTTGCCTCCCAGAACTATGTCACTTGTTATGGCCAAATTTCAGAATAGGTTAACGTCAGAAAACGTAGTTATTGAAGATAAGGAAGCTATAAAAGGATTGATAGTAGCTAGATCGATAAGTAAAAAATAAGGACGAGATACCTATACGTATGATAAATGTTTTAGAGAAAAGTTTTTCCAACAAGGAAATTATCAAAGGAACCCCAGATAACGTCGTCCAAGACCCTGTTGATATGATAAATGAATTACCGGAAACCATTATGGAAATTCCGAATGATGAAATTCAGAGTGAAACGTCGGACGATGACAGCGAAAGTATTCCTGAAATTACGCACAGGTATTCTACTAGATCACGGGGAGCTGTTAAAGAGTTACCTTGGATTCTATCCAAGTCAGGTAAACATCAGTAATTTAAGTAATGCACTGTATATATATATCTAGATTATAGAAGGTACTAGTCAGTCATAAGTAACTTTTCAATAATTGTTGAAATGAGTAATTAAGAAAAATCCAAACATGATTTTAATGTACTATGAACGGGAAAATCTCCTCACCCTGTAAATAAAGAGAACATTTTATAAAGTCCGCGATCCCATAGTGTGTAATAAAAATCCTTATTCTAGAACAATAACGGAGATTGACTCCCAAAAAGAAAACACTCTGTGCGTGAAATAAAATAACCCATCTCGCATACCCGCGCCGATCGATAACAGACAATATTACGTAAAAATAGTCGATCTTAAAAACCCTGAAATTTTGCCCCACAAGAAATCTACCTGCAACTTTAGAATCAGAGGGTGTTTGCTTGACAGGCATACGAGACGACGACCGTCCGACTGTCTACCATAGCTATCGACAGAGCTCGCTTAATTACGCCGACCCAAGTCATAAATTACCGCCTAGGGTGTAACCGCTTACAAGTAGTGGTGAATGAAACACAATACTCTGTGGATTATAGCTTCCAGTTACAGAAGTTACGAGAAATAGTTGAATATGATGATAAGCGATATATTGATTTGGATATGGGCCATTGTCGGAACATCTTACCTGTTGAAAAAAACCGATGGGCTTATAGCATATGATTGTAGAAATCCTGCTGCAAATATTACAGCAATTTCTTTAAGAGACGTACAAAAATGTCCAGAATTGAATAGTGCATACACTGTGTCTGAGACAAAAATTTATGCATTGGAACAGAAAAAGTATGAAAAGATTCAAGTAAAATCATGCTTTATTGAGATTACTCATCTGCTAGTCTCGTGTGGTATGTTCTCCCACTCCAGTATTCTAGCTGATAGTCTTCTGACTTACTTACAACCCATAGGCAAGGAAGAATGCTTAAAATCCATCAATATTTGGAATATCGAGGTTTCCCGGGTGAAATAATAAAACTCAAAACCAACGCTACTCAGACTGCAAGAATATTACTGGCTGGAGAGTTAGATGACACAGGGAGTTGCCAAGGTACCTCCTATTCCTTTCAAGGAAAATTATATAAAAATGTTGTAGCCACTGCCACCGCAAAATTACGTTGAAGGATTATTCTGCTACGGCTCACTTAGACGAAAATACCATTAGTTTGGAGAATCAATTATCCTGCAAATTTTCTACCGGATATTGTATTGATGCTTTTCAAGGTGAAATAGCGTGGGATATAATCAAACCCCAGGAGTGCCAAAGATATCGCAAACTTTATGAAGGAAAAGCTAACAAAGTCACGGAAAGATTGAGTACCGATGATATAAAATTCTATATGGTCATCGAAGATCGAACAAAGTTATTCGCTGTTCAACTAATTAAGAAAACAACTATTTGTAATATAGTAATGTGGATAACCGAACATCCTAGAATATTAATATTGGAATTTCCAAACAATACTACTAATTTATACAGAGAGTTTGATTTTACCTGGGGAGAACCAACTGCAGATCTCATTACCTATGTTAATTCAAAATTTTTATACATTGAGCAATCATTCAAGAGATCCATGAATGCTATGCTGGCAGAAACAATTCAACGAAGATGTCTGTTGAAAAGAGAGATATTGAAAAATCGATTAATTATGGCTCAACAATCTCCCACTATCATCGCGCAATTATTGCATCAGCAACCGGGTTATATAGCAAAAATCAATGGAGAAGTAATTTATTTACTTAAATGCATTCCTGTCATGGTCACTATACGAAGAGAACAAAACTGTTATCAGGAATTACCAGTGACTTATTTGAATAAATCTTTTTTATACGAAGAGAACAAAACTTTATCAGGAAACAGATGAATGTTCTTCAATAATTCCGGCAAAATACTTTATCGATGGAATGTGGATATCTTATGATCCCCTGCCTATTGCCGGTAATCCCCCCAGTGAATTATCTATAATGGAAGACCCTCAAATGCAGCTGGATGAAATAAAACCCTTGGGATAGGTGGAATTTATACTCTGAAGAAATCCGAAATGCTCAGGAAATCTTACTGTTTTCCTCTGAAAGGCAGGCTGTAACTAACATCCTTATAAATAGAATGGCCAACAAAACCGTATTAAATCAAGGATTTTCAACTTTAAACCTGTTCAATCAGGAAGAATTAGAAAAATTAGCCAATAATACAATGAAAAAAAAATTTATGGTGTATTTAATGATTATTGGCGATGTGACCAGCAGTTTATTAGGAATATACATATGTCTAAAGGTTTTCAAATTTCTTATGGACACAACTCTAAATGCGTTTGCAATCCACCGAATCACGGGATGTTCTCTACACTTATTGGCAGCTTTGTGGAATACCCTGACTATATTTGTAATAAATCATAAATTACCAAGGGTTCCCTCAGAAGATATTCCCATGGAAACAGTTCCCACCGAAATCACTTCGCAACCAACGTTAAGTGAGATGCCCACAACTTCGAAAATTCGTAAGGAACCAATCTATGAAAAAATCATCACCTACCCATTCAAAGGTCTGAACTGGCAGATGTAAAATGCAGATAAATAATTTAGAAATCTCAATTTCTCTCTCCCTAGAGATGACTGAACTATAAAGAAGTTAATCTATGAAAAAATCATCACCTACCCATTCCATGGTCTGTTAACACCTCGTAAAATATTCAATCTGTGGTCTCCGCTGAAATCTTTCTAAGTGTTAACAACTGAACACGAAATCGATACATTCGGATAACATGAGAACTGCCCTAAAACTTTTCGTGAGTGACATAATACGACCGATAAACATTAAAATTAGTGTGAGAAACTTGGAAATAAGAACTGAAACCCTATAAATACCAGTGAACTCTCGACTTGGATATTATTATTCGACGAACTAGTAGCTGATCATCACGTGAAATTAGTTGGTTAAAAATTTAAATACAAATAAGTACAAGTGAAATGGAGATGTTACTCGACGTCTTAAGTGAAATTCGCAGTTTTGAAACCAGGAAATATATCATGAAATCCTCAGTGGACAACCTCCTGTATGACGTAAATCAATGGGATCGTCTCAACCCTTCGGAACACGTCCACGTACCCAAGGCCTATAGTATTCTCCATTTTAATAGATATCATGCGGCCTACCTACGATTGTTAGCGGCCCAAAACATCACCCAATGCGATTGTCTGCACTGCCTCACGGAGAAAACTCGAAAAAAATGGACAGCCGCCCTTGCCCCAAAACTCCGACGGGAGCAGAAGAAGCTACGACATTCTAAGGTGCGAATGCTATTTTTGCACTGCCGAACGAGAGGATTTCCGTTTGCCGCCCCAACTGCATCTCTCAGCGCCGAGAACCAAGTACCCGTATATTAGCCAACATCGAGCCTCCAGATGACTCGAAATCTGAAGCACCAACCGACGAATCGACTCTAGCCACGGAACCGTACCTGCGAATCTCCGGATGACCCCATCACTTTCGCGGTCAAGTGCTTGGAAGGTATACCATAAGTGAAGGAAAGACTTTATTGACAAAGTAAATTTAGTTTAAATTTCTATTGTTTCATATATGTATTTCATAAACTTAGTAAATTTTATCTTAGCTTTAGAGATTTTATAGATTAAACAAATTAGAAAATTTTGATTTCTATACATTTTAATTACTATTTACTTAATATAAGACATTTAGAATTAGCAAATTGACAATGGTTCCCTGTATCACCTATTATATTATTCAGGCATCCGAATTAGATCCCTTTTGATGTAATTAAGTAGAATTATCTTCAGTTTTTTTCTATAAATTTTTATGCTATTTGTTAAGATTGAATATTAAACTAAATAAGTCTATTATTTTATATTTTTATAATTATTAAGAGTTGATTTTAGAAAGACAAAAAGAAATTTATTTCGATAACTTTTAGGATGAATACCTTTTCTTGTAACCTTTTTATTATTGAATACAATAAATATAATCAAGGTTTTATAACTTCTATTAAAAAGAATTACCATTAGTTGTACGGTATGTCAAGGAACAAGGTCAGAAAAATTTATGATATATATCATACAATTTTTATTTGAGGGCAAGGAGGATTGTAGTGATTCTGCTTAGTCATAATCATTTAGACAAAGAAATAACCATTCTCAAGTTCTAACACCTGCACCAGTAATTTTTAAAAGGAAGACATAATTCTCTCAGATTGTTCATTTAATGACCCATTACGGCTGAAGAGTAACTCGTTGCCGCGATAAATATCATAGGAGACATTCTCGTTTGGTAATAAAATTCAGTGTTAATGGACCCGTCCTGTCTAGGGCGAGATATTCCCACATTCCAACCGCACAAAAAACAGACTATAAATACCTCATTTGATGGCGGTCTATGGGAAATATTCTTATGCGCTGGAATTTAATGAGTTTACATAAAAGTCACGCATTAATTTACTGAAATAACCCAACCAAGCGGGAGGAATCGAGACTATATATATAGAAACTGAAAACCGAGAGAAGATAGAAAGAGTTATAATTCGACCGTGCTCAGTTCAACTTGTCTCCATGTACGCGAGCATTTAATTAACAATCTTTATTTCAAGTACAATTAAATTAAAGTCTGATTTAAGTGATGTATCACTTACGAGAAATTTCAGGAAAATTCAAAATTGAAGCTAAATCGTATTGCATCATAAATCTCTACCTTAGTGCGAATTAAGTGTATTGGTTCAATCGAGAAATCTACAATATCAAATTGGTCGACAAATACAATAACTACCGGGTCATCATCTGTTTATTAGTGCTTCCATAAACTTTGCATATTTTCAAAGCCAATTTCATAAATTCTATTCCTAGTCTAAGAAAAGTAGCTAAATAAAGTCAAAACCCGAAAGTAAAATAATAAAACCCTAATAACCCAAACTAATGAAGGCGCGAATAAAAATTATAAATTCTATTCGAAAAATCAATTGTTAAAAATAAGTGCAAGTGATTTACCTGAGAATTATGTAAGTACGTTTGAAAGATCATGTTTGGAAGGTCAATTCTCCTAGTACCTTATTCCTAAATATTTTGGTTACTATGATATACAGGGTATGTGTTAGTCCTTAGTCGAAAGGATAAAAGAAAAGAGAAATATTGATATTAGGGACTACCCTTATGTAGACCAAAACTTGACATACTATCATCTTCTATAATTGTTTATTAGCGAAATAGCCTATTTGGTTTTAATTGGTTATGTTATATGATTGTGCATGTATTTCAAGATTAGATTAATTATATTCATTTTATTTACTCTGTCCCTTGCATTATTTCCTGTGAATTCAAATAATAGTGGGTCTGTAAATCTGAATGATAAATGAACAACCCACGCTCAACTATCTCTCAGGGCAGAGAGGAAGTCTAAAGCCGCTCTTAGATCTTTTTCTATGTTATTCGAAGATCTCTTTGATTAACAACTCCCTGGGCGATTAAGATCTCCCTTTCAATACATACTTGGGGTAATTATTAAAACCACCGACCATCTACCCCTTTGGTAGGCGGTTAGTTACTTTATTAATTAACATCTCGAGTGTGGAGCAACCCATAACAATTGGTGGACAGGTGTGTGATTTTTCATATAAGTCCACCCCGTGCGCTCATGACAGTATATCTATTATATTTTGTACTGGTGGATTGAAATTGCATCCGAAGAATAATACGGTTACGTAGTTAACTATTACAAAATTTGAAACTGATTATTAATCTCAGAAGCAATCACTGTTTGCGACTAATCAGCGAAATAAATTTAATCTAATGTTTTCGAATGCAACAACCGAATGAGTACGAAATTTTGCTAATTTCTGGTAAAGACTATTGAAAGATATTGATTTTTTATCGCAATAGAAATGACATGCAATCATTGTTCATTTAAAATTTTCACTTGTCACAACATGACTTTATAGCAATCGATGATATTTTAAAATAAATAATCGATGCTCTATGGAAGTAAGGATATTAAAACGTTATCGATTGTATATCTCGCAAGTACATAATTTTCATCATCAAACAGAAACAGAAAAATTTGTGAAATAGATATTACATCTCAAATTTAATTTGTACAGGTATGTATTTCTTGAAATAAATGAAATTATAATTTACCTTTCCACTCGACTTTCTTATTCCAATTGTGGTTTCGCAAGAAAAAATATATTGAATCCAATTGAAATGTAATCGACACGTATGAATCATTTTCTTGATTTATAAACATTTTGAAAATAAAGAGGGGAAAAACATGTTGGTGGGCAATTCTATTTCAGTTGTAGCTCCAGGACAATTAGATGAAAGTGCATTGTTTTTGGTTAGTTATATAGTTGTCTCTCATAGAAATACAATTATTAGTCTTCTTGTTATTCTGGTAATAAATCATGTTACTAAACTGATGTATATTCATTACTCTGTAAACAAAAGATTGTGACATAACACAGTTGTAGGTTGATGGTACTAATGTACAACTATACGAGTGTTTTTTAAATCTCCATTTTTTAATGAATCAAGAAACTCATGAAAATGTGTCGAGAGATTCTCGATCCTCCATCAAACGTACTCAGAGTATTTTTTTATGCAAATTCCTAATTGTAATATGATGTTTTGAATTCATAATGAAAACGATTGAATGATTTCACCTACCGTTGACGAGCTTCTTCTTGGTCGCTAGTTAACTTGGTAACACAATGAATGTCATTCATTAGGTATATCAAAATCTTTATTATTCAGATAACAAGGTCTTGTAGAAATAATTATTTTTTTATTTCTAATATTCCGCTTTGTAACATAGTTTGCAAATTATTATACTGCCACCAATGGGTAAAATGAGTTGTCTGCCCGATTCGCAAAACTTTTGCTTTTTTTGGTAGAGTACAAGTACGAAAATATTTTTTCTTTTATTTTTACCCTCATTTCCGTGTTGTAAACGAGGTTGCAAATCAATGAAAACATTGTACGTCAGGACATCTCCATTTTCAACCATTATTTGAAATTTTGTAATAATTCCGATACTTATTTTAATTAAAAAAAAAAACAAATTAATGAAAAAATATATTTTTTGTTTGACGCAAGAGGTTGCAAATTCAAACTTTTGTCAAGAACATTATTTCAGTTATTATTTCGAGTTCGCAGAACTTTTGGAATTTTTATCGAAAAATCAGGACCAACAACAATTTTTTCTCGATATAACAAACATTTCCGTTTTGTTCGAATGGTTGCAAATTTATCAGAGGATGTAAATTGATATTTTTCAAAACTTCGAAAGTTTGCAGAACTTTTGTAATTTTTTCCGCGCTAATGATGTGAAAATTCATTCAATCTTGATTTACAATATCTTCCGTTCAGAAAAAAGTATTGAAAAATCAGACTAAATATCATATAAAAGTCCTCTTCGCTCTACTGAAGTTTTGAAACTTTTGTAATTATTATAAAATTTCGGCAAAATCAAGTCTATCTCTACTGGCCTATCATTGACTTGTCTGACTTGTCTGGCCTATCATTGACTTGTCTGACTGGCCTATCATTGACTTGTCGAAACGAAATTGCAACCAGCCTATTAAGAATAAATAAAATATGCGCTATCGTTGCTTGTGTTGCATTTAATTTGGAAACCAGCCTACTCGATACGATTAATTCGACACCGTTGCTGCGCTGTGAGCAATGTGTATGATGGTTGTTAATTGGTAACCTAGGTTACACTTTCAATCACTTGTGAAAAAAATATTTTAATCACTAGTGATTAAAAGTACAACTTCTCCCATTAATTTGAGTTGTCACTTTTTAGTCACAAAAATGGAAAAAGCATTTTTTTCAAATTTATTGAATTGTTGAAAATTATATAGTTCCATTTATTTATTTTGAACTGACGATCAAAAAAAAGGGGGAATTTTTTTTATGTATGATCACGCATAACTTTTTACGGAGTAGTCCGATTTTAATGATTCTTATTTTAATAAATAGGGTATACCTCGAAGTTGGTGCCAATTTGATTTTAAAAAAATCCAGTGCTAAGGGTAGGAAAATGAGGAATGATTTTTGGTTCACCCACTGAATTTTTAGGTTAACCGACTCCACCACACATAATTTTGTACTGGGTTATCCGATTTGGATGATTCTTTTTTTTTTTTATTGTATAGGGTATGCTTTGAAGTTGGTCCACCTAAGGGTGGAAAAATAGGGGATCATTAATTGATTTCACACCTGTGAACGATTCTGTTGAAACTTGGCACACATATGTAGTTCTGATGGAGGCCTGAATAATCAGATTATGGTGACGAAAGATCGTCGAGGGATGTCATCATGGTTCACAGCAGCTACCTCGTGTTTAGGGTAATATGTACAAATATAATTACATGTCCTGACTCACTGATTGACTGATATACGATAAACGCCCAGACCAAACCGATGGACCTGAGAGCTTAAATTTGACAGCATATGTTTCTGATATTCCATCCGTGAAGGGGTGGAAAGGTGGGTGAGAAGGGTGGTGAAAATGAAAGTACAGTTGGCTTTGAAATAAGAGTCATGGAAATTACTATTTGGGCTCTTCTTCACAAATGAAGGTAAATGTGTTTCAGGGTTTTTGATAATTCAACCCTAAAGGGGTAAATCTGGATAGTTAGTTTCAAAGTTAGGATCATGAAAATTGGTATTTGGGGGTCTTTGTTACAGATAAAAATACATGTTTGGTGTTTTTTGGAGATTAAACCCCTAAAGGGGTAAAATGGAGGTTGAATTGGGATTGGAAGTGTGTATAGGAATTCCGTTAGTTTTCAAGTTGGGGTCATAAAAATTGGTATCCGAGGTATTTGTAAGGGATAAAGAAATGAATATTTCAGTGTTTGTACAAATGCAAACCCTAAGGGGATAGTCATGAAAATAGGTATTTTAGGTCTTTGTTACAAATAAAGAAATACGTGAGTGAATTTGTAATAGTCGTCACAAAAAATACAAACTTTAACACGGAAGAAGTCGCTGGTACCAGCTAGTTATAGTACATAACAGTTAATAGTTAAAGTAGGGTGGGTAAGTAAGTATTTTAAAAGTGACCCAAATGAAGTAGGTAGCAATTAGTAGATTTTTGCTTTAACAAAAAATGAAACCGTCGAAAAAATAAACCGAAAAGCAAAAAATAAAATGAACCTTTTCAGTCTTAATAACTAAGTTCCTACTAAGCTCCTAAACTAATGTAAGTAACTTATTTTGAGTCGGCGCTAAACAAACATCAACGAAGATCATTAAATTATTTCAAAGAAAACCATAACATTCCAAAAATGCGCTCTCCTTATGACCACTCGCAACGACGTGTGCCCTCACGTGTGTGCCTGTTCGAGTAGCTGTCTTGTTGATATTGACTCGTCAATTTCCGGAGAAGGAACGCGCCGCCGCCGCGCACCCCGCTATCATCATTTTACGCTTTTCTTATTTGTTTGTTTGGCGCCGACTCAAAATTAGTTTAGTTAGTTAGTAAGACTAAAAAGGTTCATTTTATTTTTTGCACTTCAGTTTCTTTATTCGTCGGTTTAATTTTTTGTTAAAAAGTTTGTAATTCCTTCAGTTGGATTGAACTAACAAAAACTGATGGTATAAATGGAAATTTGAATTTTTTTTTGCTATCGTATCGAATAGGGTGTCAATTGTGAAAGGAGAAAATTATCAGTTCATAGATATAAATATAGTACAATGTTAAATAATACAAAAAAACAGAATCACCAAAATACCTGTTTCGTGTTTCTGTTTCTATTAGATAGACATCAATATTAGAATCTCAAATATTAATAATAACTCCAATAAGGTAGAAATTCAGTGCAAAAAATAATTCCTAATAAAATTGAATGTCACTGAGATAGCTACCCGAATGGGTCAGACGCGGGTGAGGGCAGACGTCGTTGACGGTCGTGTCCATAATAGCTATTTTTAGCGCGGATTTTAATAGTTATTTACCTAACAAGCGCGGAAAATGGTACTTTTCGGCACGTGACGGCAGATGACCGAACGACGCGAAGCCGTTAAGTGCGGAAAAGACAATTTCCGCATGTGTTAGGTACAGCATTTTTCCCAATAGTATAATATTATATATCTAAAATTTGTATGAGAAAGAAAGGATACCTAATATAATTTTTATTTATTTTCAATTCAAACTAATTATGAACAATATTAAAATTAAATCTACAATTGGTCATTACGCAAATTTAACGCCGATTGGCTCTCCTTAGATGTGTCATGGAAGAAAGCTTGTTGAATTTTCGCTGGATTATCGGCAGGTGAGGATGTTGGTATTGGAGTGTTTGAACGTTTCTTTAAAATATGATGAGCAATCTTCTTCTTATATTCGAGCGAATTCTCGATGTATGATTCTGCCAAAGACGTATATTTCCATCAATGTGCCTTCTAATGTTGGTGATAATGGCCCCAGGGTCGGCCAACATTGTGGCTGA
Source organism: Gonioctena quinquepunctata (assembly GCA_018342105.1). Lineage (NCBI taxonomy): Eukaryota > Metazoa > Arthropoda > Insecta > Coleoptera > Chrysomelidae > Gonioctena > Gonioctena quinquepunctata. The sequence goes on along the minus strand of JAFIRS010001851.1, from coordinate 91,026 downwards.
TGACCGCCGGAAACAATGACCGGTGTAATTCACAGGATTTGGGAGGCCCAAGTACATAGTATGGTATTTGCTAGGAAAGTAGTTGTTTTTCCCCTGTGATCTACCATTTCCTGGTTCAATTTATATTGAATCTTTTGTGTGAAGAAGACTGTGTACTTCGATTTTTCTATTTTTATTCCACTTCACTTGGCGTTTATCTTTCACTATATGCTAGTCGGGCTTGCCACTCCTACTGAGAAGGAATCTTTTAATTAGAAACCTATCGAGGTGGGAGATTTTCGGAGTGTTCCTTTCTGTCACTAGGTACCGCCAGTTGAAAGTTTTCTTTTCCGGCGTACCTATAGGTGTTATAGACTCGATGATGGTTTTGTTTATGTTGTGTCTCGCTTCGGCCAGAGCTCTTCGGACTTCTGGCTGGTGACTACTCCGTACTGATGAGGGCCAAAAAGCCTGAAACCAGTATGCGGATTGTTAGGCGAACACGACATAAATTAAACATAATCGAGCTTATCAGAAAGAAACATTTGCATTCAATGTCCATTTATATGAAGGTATGCATGGATTTCCAGGTGAATATCATTCAACGTTCTGCGTGGTATTTGCTAGGGAAGTAGTTGTTTTTTCCCTGTGATCCACCATTTCCTGCTTCAATTTATATTGAATCTTTTGTGTGAAGAAGACTGTGTACTTCGATTTTTCTATTTTTATTCCACTTCACTTGGCGTTTATCTTTCACATAGTATTTTATCAAAATTATTAATTCCCACACATTTTCCTGATTTGGAGAAGAGGAAAAACCGTCGAAGATGAGTGTCAGCAGGACACAAACTGGCATACTTTTTGTATAATTCTAGGTAGCTTGTTCTTTCATTTTCGGTGTCGCGAACCACAAATTTTCTCATAATGTTAGTTTTTGTGTTCGGAATGGTAATAACAAGAACATTTTCCCTGTCTTCGATATCGTCTATCGTCATATTCATCAATTCTTGGCGACGGCACCTACCAGCGATTCCAAAAATGCTAGCCACCTTCATCAAGAGGAAGTCGTTGTCCGGAGCATCAGATAAAAATTTATCGATTTCTTGGGTTTGAAACCTTCGTTCAGTCTTTTTGGATATGCCGTTAATTTAAAATATTTGCTCATATCGATGTCTCTCTTCAATTTTACAATAAGTTTAATCATTGAGTTGAATTTAACAATCTCAACTTATTTACCCGATTCTATGGTAACGAGAGAATGTACTCGTAGAATGAACATACCATGTATTTTAGATGGATGAACTTGTCATTCGCTACTGCCAACTAATTTAAAGTTAGAGAATATAGTCCACTAAATCTTTAAAAAAATTCACAATATCTTTGGACCAATATTAATACAGTAAAATAGTTCATTCTCACGTACATGGAATCAGGTAGTAGCGATTTTCTCACATAATGTTCAGGATTACGTAGAGGTACTCTAGTCAAGTTTTCGTCCTCGGAGCCCCTCTGGAACATAGTTTCCCAGCCCGAAAACTGCAATTGTTTGACACTTTTTTCAGTTTTTGGCCATTTTGACCATGAAGGGGTGATTTTTACGAATATGACCATGGTAACCTCTATTAAACTAGGTAGTATTTGCTAAATTTTGAGTTTTTTTTGTCTCCGTAGACCCAATAGTTTCCGAGATACAGCTTTTCAAAATTTGGTATTTTTTTCAAATTTGCAAATTTTTTGCAATGATAAAATAACCATGGCCAACGTTCGGTATGTAAATTGTGACGTTATATTCGTTGTTGTAGTGTCATTCAGATATCAGGATGTCGGAAACCAGATCTTCAAAGAGTTTCACGTGTTTGAAGATCCGGTTCGGTCCGGAAGACACTGATACTCAATCAGCCATATTAGAGAACTTCAATTTAAGACCCTCAACTTCTTCGATGAGCACAATAATCACAAGCAGCATCCGAGAAAATATTGAAACGAATCTTTCGCAAACACCGTTACAATTTACAAATTGTAACAATAACCAATTTACTTTTAATTTGTATGGTTCCAAATAATTCAATTTGTTCCCCAGTTGTATCTAATAAGTACTTACTTATTGTAATTTTTTCAAATAAACGTTAATTATCGTTATTTCTTTATTTCACTATAAAAGTAATTCTAAATTCATGTGCACTTTTTATAGAAACAGTATTCAAACATAGACTGTCACATATAAAGCGTAAGATTAGTCAGGCAACTCAATATACACGATCTAATATTTACATATTGTTTAATAAAATAGGTCGTAGGAAAAATAGCGTACATTACTCGCGCGAAAGTGATTTTTCACACTCGTGTGATTGCCGCACTCGGCTTACGCCTCGTGCCACAATATTTCCCACCCGTGTGAAAAATGTCACTTTCCGCATTAGTAATGTAATATACTATTACCGCACTAGAGCGAAAAAGTGCTTCTTTCCAAACGAAAAATCATTAAAAAAAGTGCACTTTTCCACATACTCGTAGGAGAATATATTTTTCATTTTCTACTAGAGGAACATTCATGCACATTAAATTCTTCCATAATTATTCATCTTCATTTCCAAGTTAGGTGAAATAGCTAATAATAGCTATTTCGTATACTGAACAATTGTTCTATTATGAATGTCCCAGTTTAGATTGTTTAATAATTAAGTATCTATTACTCACGCTATCAAATCATTCTTTTTTTTGTTGTTGTCGCATCAAAGGTTGGAACGAAACCAAAACGATGGAGATGCCGTCAATGAAGAATAAAAAATACGCACGACTACGACATTTGAATTTATAACGTTATTAATGTGAAACTGCCAGAAGACTTCGATAGAACTAAATAAACAGGAATATCTAACATATCAAAACCGGGTGTCCCGAAACTATGGTGCCAACCGAATATTCCCTTCGAAAAAAAATATATCTTTCCCAATATCTTTTTTCTCAAATGTCGTTCGTTGCAAAGATACAGGGTGTTGAATATGAAAAATTTAAAGTATTTTTTATTCATAACTTCCACAGTTTTGAAAATTTATCAATTACATTTGAAGGATTGTTTTAAGTTCATTGAGTGCTTCATTTTGAAAGAAAATCACTTTTTCAGTTGCCACCAGTGGCGTACAAGAAGGGTATCATGGTCCCTTTTCTCCCTTATTTTCAAGCCACTTGTGAAATCAGTAAAAATTAAAGGAAAATCGCATTCCTCATTCAATTTTCAATAAAAAATGTGAACTTATTTGAATCCGGAATAACCAACCGTTTTCAAGATAATTGCGCATTTATGAATACAAACATACTAGTAATGAAAACATTGTTCGGCTGAAGTGAATTTTACAATCCTAATTAGTGGTTTAAAATACAACTGGATATCCTACCAAAAATATGAATGACACTTTCATATGCATTTTTTCACAAAGGTACTTTTTTGCAGAGGTACAGGGTGTTGAAACTGGAAAATTAAAAGGCATTTTTCTCGTAACTTTCATGGTTGTAAAAAAAAATTTGAATTTGAAGGTATGCTCAATGGGTGCTCTATTTTGGAAATGAATCAGTTGTCACAGTGGCGTGCCGGGGATTACCTACCATAGTTTGTTTTCCCACCTCACATCCCACGAGACTGATACATTTTTAGTAAAAATTGTATAACCCTTTCAAAACTGAATTTTGTTTATAAATACAACATGTTTACGATTTTTTCATTGTATTGTATTATCATTCATAAAACAGATTTTGCATTGAATTCCCACCCAATGATTTCAAACAGAAATGCACTTTTGAGATGGATTTTATTTCCAACTGATTCACCATAATATTGGAATAATGTAAACATTTCTCCTATGGAAATGTGTAATAAGTGTCGACTTATTCTCTTATTGAAAGGATCCGATTGAAAAGATAAAAGTACAACAAAACCATTTGATATACAGAAAAATATTCCAAAATTATATCCAAGTGAAGTATAAAACTGAACTAGTTTACATCACTATTCATTTCAATTCAATTTTGCAATGTCCTCCTATCCGCAATGAGGTGATTCAGATGATTATGTATCAAGTTGGCATTTGTCATTGCAGTGATATTTCATGAAAAATTATTTGAATCAAGTAGGTACCTACTTGTTATCGAAGATGGACAAAATTTTGGTGTTTTTTTAACAGAGTAATAAATATAGTTTAGATAAATATAGATTTTTTTGTTAAATTTCAACATCTGTATCTCAGAAATAAATTGGTTGCGGACCTATGTTCATATGAAGTTTTTTTTTAAATAATCCAAGGATTATCGCTCTTTAGGATCAGCATTCAATTATGGAACACCCTGTATATATCTCTAATATATGAAATTCTCGTGAAACGGTTATGTATCAAGTTGGCATTTGTCATTGCAGTGATATTTCATGAAAAATTATTTGAATCAAGTAGGTACCTACTTGTTATCGAAGATGGACAAAATTTTGGTGTTTTTTTGAACAGAGTAATAAATATAGTTTCAGAATGCAAAATTTTTCCTTTGGTGAGGTTGCAGATATGCATTTTGTTTATGGTATGTGTCTTGGAAATTCAAGGGCTTCCTTGAGAAAATATCAAGAATCATACCCGCATAGGCGACAACCTACTGAAAGGATATTCAGTTCCCTACATCGAAGGTTGAGTGAGAATGGGTCTTTCACGACCAATATGAGATCGACAGGAACACCAAGGTCAGCCAAAAATCTACGGGCAGAAGAAAGGGTTCTCGGAAATGTATATCAAGACCCCTCAATGAGCGTTCGGAGAATTGGTTTGACAGAAAATTTATCCAAATCATGTGTTCATAGGATATGTAAAGAACAGCAACTCCATCCATTTCATTTGGTCAATGTGCAAGAACTTCGTACTGATGATCACCGAAAAGGATTAGAGTTCTGTAATTGGGTTATCGAGAAACATGAACATTATGGTGGATTCCTTAACGAAATATTGTTCACGGATGAAAAAACGACATTTACCAGGAAAGGCATTTTCAATCAGCGGAACGCACATGTATTTGCAGAAGAGAATCCACATAAAACTATAGAACAGCATTCCCAATGCACCTCTTAGTTGGCAGAGGTGCACCTCTTAGTTGGCCTCCTCAAAGCCCAGACTTAAATCCACTGGATTTTTATGTTTGGGGAGAATTGAAACAGAAAGTTTATTCCAGATCCATACACACAATAGAGGAGTGGCGAGAGAGAAAACATGGAAAGGATGCAGCTAAATGAAAATGTTCTAGGAAAACTCAAATTCAGTTTCCTCAAAAGAGTAAGAGCTTGTATCCAAAACAATGCAGGATACTTCGAACAGTTTATGAAATAAAAGAATTTTGAAGAAATTGTTCAATGAATAGATTCTATAGTCTTCTATTTTTATTTTTAAGAAATTGCCATGACACTCTTCTTGTACGTCACTGTGGCAACTGTTTTATTTTTCAAAATAGGGCATCCATTGAAGGGAAACATATCTGCAATCTTGATTGCATTTTTTTTTTAATCTATGATAGTTATGAGAAAATATGTCTTTCATTTTCCAGATTCAACACCCTGTACCTCTGCAAGAAAGCAGATTTGTGAGAAAATGCATGTGAAAGTGTCATTCACTTTTTTAGTAGAATATCCAGTTGTAATTTGAACCAGTTATTAGGATTATAAAATTCACTTCAGCCGAACATTTTTTTCATTACTAGTATGTTTGTATTCATAAAAGCGCAATTATCTTGAAAACGGTTCTTTTTACCGGATTCATGAATGTATTTTATTTCCTAAATTGAAAACAGTCCGCCAGACGAAAAAAAAAGGCAGGAGACCATTTTTATGAGAAGATAAAGAACAATTACAAAAATATTATTTATTTGGAAAAAAGACAGTGCCGTATCATTATTTTGATCAAAAATATGACAGGGCACATTAACAGGGACGCCACTGATGAAAATTGAGAAAGTCTTTATCATGGAATTTTTTTTATTTTTATAAGTACTTTGCATGTACCAAAATTGGAGAAAAAATCCAAAGCGGTTTCAGAGATATTGGGGAAGAACTGATTTTTTTGTTAAATTTCAACATCTGTATCTCAGAAATAAAGCGGTTGCGGACCTATGTTCATATGAAGATTTTTTTTTAAATCATCCAAGGATTATCGCTCTTTAGGATCAGCATTCAATTATGGAACACCCTGTATATATCTCTAATATATGAAATTCTCGTGAAACGGTGTTTGTAATTAAACTCCTCCGAAATGGGTCGACCGATTCTCATGAAATTTTGTGTGCACATCGGTTAGGTCTGCGAATCGGACAACATCTATTTTTCATCCCCCTAAATGTTAAGGGTGGTCCACCCCTTCATTTTTTATTTTATTTTTTAGATATTTTTTTTTGGTTTTATGATACAGCATTCAAAAATACATTCAACCCTAAATTTTCACCCTTCTACGATCAACCCCTATTTTTCTATCGCGATTTTTATATTTTTTTATTTTATTCACAGATCCGCAATAGGGTTGCAAGATGGCAATCGAATATAATAATTGTAGTACGATAAATTGAGAATGGGATAAGGAAAAGGAAACAGGATAACAGGATAACGGGAATAACGGGATAACGAAAAAAGAAAAATAAAGGATAAGGGAAAAGGATAACGGAAAAACGGAAAAACGGAAAAACGGGATGAAAGGATAAGGGGATAAGGGGAAAACGGGATAACGGGATGATGAAAAAATGGGATAACAGGAAAACGGGATAACGGGGATAACGGGATAACGAAAAAACGGGAAAACGGGATGACGGGATGACAGGATAAGGGGATAACGGGAAAACGGGATAAGGAAAAACGGGATAGCAGGAAAATGGGATAACGGGAATAACGGGATAACAAAAAAGCGAGATAATGGGATGACAGGATAAGGGGATAACGGGAAAACGGGATAACGGGATAAAGAAAAAACGGGATAACAGGAAAACGGGATAACGGGACAACAGAAAAAAAAAAAAAATCCCGAGAGTTTTCGGGAAAAACATTTTAGGAACATAGAAATCTGGATAGGACAACGTCTGGGTAGTAGTATATATATATATATATATATATATATATATATAGTTGGGTGCTTTTGTTCAATTACTAAGTGAACTATTGTAGTCTCAGAAATGTTTTGGACCTGTAGACCTTAATTTCCAACTTTTTGATATATGTATTTAAGGAATTCTATAGTTAAATCGGATCAAAAGGAAACCAGTTAGCCAATACTTCTTTCTTTTGATTTGGGTCGGATAACATAGAAATATTGGTAAATTTTAATCCTCCAAGTTTTGATCGTAGAGTTTGAGGTTTATACAAAAATAGAAATGTTTTTGTTTTTTAATGAAAATATGTCACATTATTTCTGATACATGATTCGGTAGCTTTATTGGTGGCAGTTGCAGAATCAATCAATGAATTATGGAATCTACCTTTCCGACCTGCCGAGTCATCGTTTTTTTTTTGCACACCACTTATGTACAACTTTATGTTTTTACGTCACTTTTAATCAAAAACTCATTTGTTGAACCCGTCAGTGTCGTTTTAAATTTTCGATTATTATAATACAATTGCAACAAAAAGGTATGACCATCCCTGCCAATATTTTCCTACTCACCATCATCGCACATCAAATGTGGAAAATGACCAAGCACTGGAAATCTCTCTGCGCCTGGTAGCTTCGCCACACATATGAATTGTCTCAAATTCAAATGATTTACGATAAAACACATTCCTACACATATCGCTACAATGCATATTTCCATGAACATTTCTTCACGGAATAGAGTCGAACACACAATGAAAGTCCCAATTGTGAACGCGGGCAATAAAAACATAAAATTCGACATTGAAACAGCCAACAGGATGTCAAATAAATTTCAGGGTCCAATCTAATATTTATTCATCGACTGATTCCAAGATAAAAGAAATTACATCTAGTATCCTCCTTATGAAGGTGGAAACTCTTCTATTACAATTTCTCAAAACAGGAAACTCAATGTTAATGAATTGAGATCATCCTGAGATACCAATTTATTTTTCGTATTTTGTTAGATTTTTCATTACTTCGTAGTGGAGTTTCTAATCAATTTATAGGGCGGATAATAATATGAAAATGGAGGTTTATGGGTTCTTCTTTCCCATGATCAATTAAGTGGCCATCAGAAAAACTCGTAAGATGTATGGAAGTTTGTATTGTGTTTTCCTATAAAAGTACACCTTTACGGTTTTACATAATTTGAGTCCTAAAGGTTATAAATAGTTATTTTGGTATTAGGTGCATCAAATGAGTGTATTTTTGATGGCAAATGATAATGTTAATTTTAAAATACAACAAAATATTTTTGTACTACTATAAATTAGAATTAATAAATATGTTATAAATAAATACTTACTATAGGTATGGAATAAATTCATTTTTAGCGTTATTATGTATTTATAATAATAATAATAATAATAAAGGTCTTTATTGATTACGTAACAGTTTTCTTAACACATTATAAGATAGTAGGGCGAGGTTCAATTCATTCAGTGGCTAAACTGAATGTCTGTTCTTCCACCTAACCCTGAAAAAGATAGACAAAAAAGCGCAGAGAAGTAACCTATACTGAGGAATTCAGTTCAGTTCAATACTTGAAAAAGCAAGATATACATTACTTACTAGTAAAAAAGATGCTCGAAGAGTTTAGTTTCAAATAACATGATTCCGACGGATATTCTAACATTTGACGGGAGAGAATTGATTACTTTGGCGATGTCGTAGCTGAATGATCGTTCGAACTGTACTGTATTGTGTAGGGGAGGTGTAAGCTTTCCCTTGAATCTTATATTCAGGTTATGAACATCTGTGCGAAAACTGATTTTTTCATGAAGGTAGGGTGGTGTTTTATGATTCAATATTTTGTGATACATACATGCAGTATGTATATATCTACGTGATGATTGCATGATAAGAATATTTTTGTGAAGTTGGAAATATATAAGGAGAATAATAACGGACCAAGTATTGAGCCTTGTGGAACACCAATGCTATCGATTAAGTACTGAGACAGTCTGTTATTATAACTCACTACTTGTATTATGTGACTCAAATAAGAGTAGAGGCACTCACAGTCAATCCACAGAATTTCATTATGGCCTCGATAATTTGATGATTCAGGGTGTCGAATGCTTTCGAGTAGTCTAACAGAACCAATAATATTAGTTTTGCTTTATCATTCTCCCTGAAAATATCATCGGTAATCTTCATCAGTGCAGTACAGCAGCTATGATTTTTTTTTTAATCCTGATTGGTTTGCCGGGATTATTTTATTTTCCAACAGGTGTTTGCAGAGTTGAATTTCAATTATTTTTTCGAGGATCTTTGACATTGTTGGTAAAATATGTATTGGTCTTATATCATTATGTGATGATGGATTGGGTATTTTAGGAAGAGGAATCACTTTGGCTTTTTTCCAAATTGCTGGAAAGACGGAATGTTGCAAAGAAAAGTTAATAACATGAGTAAAATAAGGCAAGACGAATGGTATGCATAGTTTTATACTAGAAATATTCAAACCATCCAATCCTATAGCTTTACCCTTCAAGTTTTTGATAATGTTTGAGATTTCGATTTCCTCTACTGGTTTAAATGTTAATTGTGAGGTGATAATTTCATGAGTATTGTTTTGATAATATGATATGACATCTTGATCAGCTGTCAACACAAAAGGAAGTTTGTGTTTAATAATAAATACCCTGATCAACACATCTCACAGTCTACAGTTAGCAAAATGGAAACAAAATTTCGTGAAATTGGACAGTAAATACTATTCAAAAACCAGTTCGAAATGTTAAATTGGATGAGGAAAAGTAGTAAGATGTACTGTTAGCGATTGAGGAGAATCCGCATATGACAAGTAGACAACTTGCCGCCGACAATGATGTAAGTAAATCATCGATATTGAGAGCTTTACATAAAGTGAAAAATACCATCCTTATGAAGTTACAGGAGTTAAATGAGGATGATCCTGATAGAAGGCAACAATTCTGTGAACTGATGATGGACTGAATGGAAGCAGATTTGCAGTTCATAAACAAAATTGGTTTTCTGATTAAGCTATTTTTCATTTGAATGGAACGGTTAATAAACAAAACTGTGGATATTGGAGAAGAAAAAATCCTCATTGGATGTGTGGGCTCGCGAGAAGATTGAGAATGTATTGGAAGGTATTCAAGGAGACGAAATAAGCAAATGTATAAGAAGTATGAGTTCCAGAACCGCAAAGTGCATTTTACAAAATGGTGGACATTTCGAACACTTACTTCATTAATGTTCATTATTTACTTTCGGATAATCATTTGATTTTTCTTTCATTAAATGATAGTTTCGTTTAATTATTATGAAGTAGGTTTTTCACCTCTTGAAATTTGCAAATAATTATTACTTGTTTCTTGCTTTGATTCTGTTACGTTCCATTCAGTTGAAGATGAGTAAGTTGATTTTCTTATCGAAATGTATTGCATGTTGTTAATTAAACTAAAGGTACCTAAATGTAATACAGATCCGACCCAAAGAAATTTGGATAAGGGTCAAAATCACCTGAAAATCAACTTTGAATGACATTGTATGATATATCGTTGAATTCAGCGTTGAAAGTTATTTCGAAAAGTGTCATAAAATATGCAGGTCCGTATTGAAAAAAATGAGCGTACGAAACGTTGGATACGAAATCTGATTATGTCAAATTAGGATAATTTACTGTCGAATGAAAAACTTCCGTGACATTTTTTGATAATATTCGAAATAAAGTGGGAAAAAAAGAAAAATCAAAATGACAGAATTAACTTTTCTTATGATATCTCAATAACCGGCCCTGATAATTTCGATTTGTTTGAACTGCTTGACAATGCTTCTATGAATGCAACTTTTTCTCCATTTGACCGACCTTCTAACTCTTATGGTTTAAAAGTTACCAATACAATCCCATTAAAAAAGTATATATATATATATATATATATATAAAGGGAGGAATATCGAGGGGAATGTCAAATAAAATGGAAGAAATTTAATGGACATAGCCCTCAAAGAGAAGTGTTAACCGTAGACACGTATTTCGGGCTCTCGACCCTTATCAGTACGGTGAAGAAGTGCAGGGATGAACAACACTTGGTAGAAAACGACAAATCAACGAAGTCAACAAACAGAAGCCAGCCGCACATTTGTTGACTCCGTTGATTTGTCGTTTTCTACCAAGTGTTGTTCATCCTTACACTTCTTCACCTTACTGATGAGGGCCGAGAACCAGAAACACGTGTCTTCGGTTAACACTCCACTTTGAGGGCTATGTCCAATGAATTTCTTCCATTTTATATATATACCTTTTTTTTTCTTTCTTGTATATAAGGTTCATTTAAATAGCAGAGGTTGTTATTTCATGTTCTTTATTTATTATAACCTAACGTTTCAGCCAGGGCTTTGGCCTTCCTCAATGGATCAGTTATCAGCACAACCATCATGTTTAAATACAAATTATAAAAATAATTACATACGGGCACACACAGATTTAAACTTGGGTAAAAGAATGCCACATATCAGCATTGTTTTGATTGCATTGCAGTTTATATATATATATATATATATATATATATATATATATCTTTGTCGTCAATTAGAACAATCATCATCGCTGCTGACATTATCTTGGTCTTCCTGATACACATCTCTTATCTTCATCCGTGTTATTTACCTTTATTACTGATACCATCGAGCACGACTGTGATAAGCTAACATTTCTGCATTTCCCAGAATATCTGTCTCTGCATATAATCATAAATAAATAAAAACAATTTTTATAATACGTAGATGTAGCTTATATTATATTGTAAATATCTTTACTGAAACTTGCTCTTGTTGTTGAAGTGTTACAACATCGATTGCTTGAGGTAATTGGTTGCCGCTAAACCATTTGAAATCGTATGTTTCATTTTCGTCTACTTCCCAGCCACAATAGAGAGTAGATAAATTTGTAGGCTCTTTCAAGTGAGCATTGGTCCAAATTTGAGAAATGTATGCTGTTCGGCGTATGTGTTCTCGAAGCTCTGATTGGCAAAGCGGCAACTCAATGCCATCGAAGCTCTTAATTTTTGACGAAATAATTCATCACTCTTACTACTTGTATAAGCTTCAGAAAACATAAGTGATATGATGTAATTAATACTACATAGTTACTTTTTTGTAACCGCACATTTAGCATTTAAATTCTCCACCGTATCAAATACTGCATCATTGCAATCAGGATATTTCTTTTAATTTGTTAAAGCATCCATGTATTTATCGGAGCTTCTTAACAAAGTAAACGGACGTTTTGTCCCTTTTCGAAACAAAGCTGGATTGAAGTCACCGCCAGTTAGCGCATGGAAACAGGCAGATAATCACATACATGTGCTCCTAATGATTCGTACAATTTGCTCAAATTGATATTTCTTTGCGACTTTCAAACACCTACTTCCATCCAAAGTGTCACTTGATTTTGCTCAACATTATGACTAGTATTTCAGTATCTGAGCGTCAAAATATTGAACGGTGGTTGGAGTTACAAATATGATATATAATATTGCTATGAGCTATAACTAATTGATAAAAATGATAACTGAGATATTAATATCAAAACTATTATATTCATTTAATATGAAATATTTAATATGAAAAATATGCTCCTCGATTGTATACTTAATAACTAAGTAGCAATGCTTCAATCATGTGCCCGCGCTATAACTTTAGGTATCTACCAAAGCTACATTGTAGTGAAAGTTGACGGCGCTTATTCAACAATACGTTAAGTGAACTGCTTGTAGAAAAAAAAGCTTTGTAGATTTTCAATTGATGCCAGTAAATGCAATAATTCTGAGGGGCCTGTAACGGATCAGCGCAGCGACTGTGGTCGGGAGATCGTGCATTCCGTTGAGTCTACCAAGGCTTCATCAACATCAGATTTTCGGTAGACTGAATTTTTTGATCGTTTTATTCGATAAACTAATGGAGAAAAAAAATTCAGCCTTGTACAAATGAGTCAAACGAGTAAATATTTTCAACATCTTATGTGGGTGGTAGAGCTTTGATAACAACGCTCTCGACGCGGTAGGCTATCATTTTCCTGTATTTTTAGGTATCCTTTATCACTGTAAAAAGTTTCAGTCTTGTAGGTATACGACATTTACATAATGATGTTTTACATTTTACATAAACTAATGTCGGCAACGAGGATTGTGCGGGACTGCCACATGTGATATCAACACAACAGAATAAGAAAGAATCAGCTTTGTAGAAATGATGACAGACACAATGTTGCCGCCTCCCTTATAGTTTGTTCGTATTTGCCTCAATTTTGAGTTATTTTCAATAAGATGGATCTTGATCATGGTAGTGACAGCGATACCCTGTTGAAACTAGGGTATGTTGGGGATGTAAATACCCCACATCTGACCAGCCAAATGTTAAGTCCGGCCATATACAGGGTGTTATGAGTTAACAAAACACACCTGCACAACACCAAACTTGTTGTTAGATTGAGAAAACCAGCATCAAGAGCATCGACTGTCTGAGGATAGTCGAACTGATATTATGTCACTATGTCTACAGAAAATATATCTTCCTCTCTATACGTGGGCGTTGAGTTGTTTATCCAGGAAGTACGTACCGTTTTCAGAAAGATTCAAAAAATAATAATGCACTCATAAAAATATTAAGAATATACATATATATTTTATAAAAGTTAACAAAGTATTTCATCCGTTCTACATACGGATAAGGAGATACACTATTCCAAGAATATAGTGTAGTTCACTTGAAGTTATTTTTTTATCAGCCTACAAATTAAATAGATTGACTAAAAACAATAGTGACATCAATTGTCAAAAAAGACTGAAAATAATCATCTTTTGAAAACACAGGGAACATGAGATCATAGAGATACATTCAGAGACACATTCGCATTATGAAGGATTCAATTTGCCCAAAACAGAAAACATATATGAACTTACGCTAAATCACTGGAGATGACTTTCAAACGACAATTAGTTTATTTGTATTATTATTTCGAATAATCCCGCGGAAATTGTTAATTTTGTTTTTACTTCGCACTGTATATTAGATTAGCGATGTATGGATACGGTTTTCTATGAGGTCATGAACTTTCGATTCAAGGTTTTTCGTTGACGCATCTCGTTCTTGAAGCGTTGATAAATAATAGTTAATTTTTGGAATAAATACTGGGTTACTCGTAAATTCACTTGGTTGCTGTCATTTCTCGGATTAACTTGATTTGAACTTTCCTTCTTACTAGTTCGCACGTTCTCTAATCTGATCTAGCTTGTTCGCATCGTCACCTTTTTATTATCTACCGCTTGAATAGCCATGTTTTATAGACTTGAATTTATTTCACTATGAGCTGACTGAGCATGTTACTCGACGGACTTCTGTTCTGAGAATAACCCTTTCCTTGCGATGGAGGTTTTTATATCAATCTGCTCGTCCGCGAAGGGGACAACTGTTTATTACCGTAGGTAATTTTTTGTTACTTGTCATAATAAATCAGCGGCTCAATAATTGATGGCTTGCTTGCTATTGCTACCGCAACTGGATAAAGATGAAGGATTCATTGTCTTTCGCGGGTGAGTTACATTAATGGGCTGTCATAACATATGAGTTATAGCGTGTTCCTTTACTCGTTAATTTTCTCAGATATGACTATAGCGGAAGTGATGAGCTATGTATGACCTATTTGTCAAAGGGGTGATTTTTTTATAGTGATTTTCAAGTGCATTTCCTTTTCTAAACAGATGACGAAGTATTTTTAACGGGCATGTGCAGTTTTGGTCGCGTATCTGACTTCAGAATTTATTTTCATTCCTAATGAATTTGTTTTCTGGCTATAACGTTCAAATTCAGTAATATCGTGTTGTTTCATATGAATGAAAGTTTTTCTGTAATTATGGGGCATGACAACCCCATCGGATATACACGATGTAGCAAATGCCATAGTATCTAACATGTTACCGGCCCAAATCCAAGTTAGTAATGAAAAAACATATGTCCAATTTCGTGATTGGTGCGACAAGAAACATGTAAAAAAGGTGTCTGAGAATTTGCTTATATGGTATTTTGAAGGAAAATCTAAAATTATGAAAATATTCGAAAGGAAAATGTGTTAACCTACATGTCGGGGATAAATAAAATAGGAGGAATTCACAGTTTGATCGCAAAATGGCTGGAAAAAGACCTGTGGAGGAGCTAAACAGGTCACTGTCTTAAAACAAGCTCTGTTTCTCTCTTGACCAATGCAGGGGACGACATTACATCTATAAAATAATTACGCGGTGGCTAAAAATCTGCCACCCGAGCACAAGCATATATAGGAGACAGTTTGAATAACAATATTGAGAAACCAATAAAATTTTGAATTGTCCATCTGCTTCCAAACAAATTAAAATATGTGATAAAATTGCGGAAGCAACTTTTTGAGAAATATCTTTTTTAAATGTTCAAACTAATCATCAATTATTATTCTAATAATGAAATTGTTTCAAATAAATATATAATCAATTAATTTGTTGAAAACTTTTTGACAGTTCTAACAACCATTCAAATTTTGTCATTTTCGGTCATATGAAACAATTTCACCCAATCATGTCAATATTACACTGATAATTGCATTCAGTGCAATTATCAATCACTATGACAACATGATTGAGTTTGACAACTTCATTCCAAATAAATTTCAAAATGTCACGTTTTGGCAATGCGAATGTTCAAAGTATAAATGCGCTAATCAAAGAAAAAATTCCCAGAAATGCAACCTACAGTCACAAATATATTTGGAGAATATTTATGGAATTTTGCTGCGAACGAGAATATGAATTAAATGAACATAGAAGCTTAGAAGAATTGGCGTTGATACTAAAAGATTGGGCGGTTAATATGAGAAAGAAAGACGGGACCGAATTCAAAGAAGCAACGGTGAAGACAATGTGGAACGTTTCGTGCTAACTTTTGCAAGAAAACAATATAGTATTTAAACCAGCCCGAGATGCCCACGATGCAATCAGGAAGAAACTACAAGCAGATCCATGTAAACGTAAGTCCAGTTCAGTTTCGTTAAATTTGTCTGAAGTTAACAAAATAGTATTGCTATGGGATGAAAATACTCCTAAAGGTCTTATGCGTAAATTTTACCATATTGCTGCTGTAGAATTAATGTGGCGAGGAGGAGAGGCAGTTGCTTGTCTGGTGGATTTTTTTCAAATCGAGAAAAATAACGATGACTCTCCAACAAATCGCATTGAATACAATCCGGTGTTCACTAAAATGTGCCAAGGTGGTTCTAAAAGCTGTACAAGTAGTAAATGGTTGGTTTCCAATAGTGAAAGACAAAGCTGCCCTGTACCTCTTTTTCATAAACTGATATCAAAACGAGGCGACAATATTACCTCACCACGACTGTTCTTAAAACCAAATCGACACTGGAAAAATGAAACTGACAAATGGTACTATAATGTGCCTGTTGGAAGAAATACAATAAATGGATGGACTGAATCTGCTGCTGAGGCAATTGGCTTGAATGTAAAGGACAAAAAGATAACAAATCACTCGAATGGATCAACTGCTGTTAGCGAATTGGCAAAAAGTGGTGTAGAAGAACAACAATTGCTGAAA
Organism: Gonioctena quinquepunctata; assembly: GCA_018342105.1. NCBI lineage: Eukaryota > Metazoa > Arthropoda > Insecta > Coleoptera > Chrysomelidae > Gonioctena > Gonioctena quinquepunctata. Next base: position 74,305 of record JAFIRS010001851.1, on the reverse strand, counting down.
ATTACTGGTCATAGCAATCAAAATTCTATAAAACCATACTTGAATCTCGATCAAGAACACCACAACAAGATCATAAATATTATGCGTGGTAATAGATTTTCTATAGTAGAGAACAGCAATTAATCTAATGTTAAGTTAAATTTTAATAATTGTACTTTCCCTAACTGTACTTTTAATAAATTAGTAAATGTTTCATTGTGTCGAGTTATAAATTTTTTTGTCAAATAATTTTCCGCCGAATATCCCTCGGACATTGACAAATGCCTCATAATTTTATGACAAATTTCTCAAGCTCGTTGCTTGGTAACAGCCCTCAGCCTTCGACTTCGGGCTGTTACCAAGCAACGAGCTTTTGATTGTCATAAAATTATATCGTCCATTATCAATGTCCTAGGGATATTACTACTGAAAATGAATTCTTTTTCAAAAGTAATGTTTTATGTTTTTTATGTAAATAATTTTTGCAGCAAAAAACATTAATTTTTCGTCGACCTCTACAAAAAATGACATTTTACGTACTAATGTGCGAATGAAAAATCGACTATTTTTGGAGGCAAGTATTTTTCGTCCGCAGACCCTATATCCGTCCGCAAACTATTTTCGTCCGCTGTGGTCACTATGATACGGCACGATGCGAGAGCGGCAATTGAGTCATTTTCGTAAATCCACGATTTAATAAAAACATAGGCGCCTGTGACAATAACTTTCATTTGCTGTTTTCAGATTAATTATTTATAAAATCCGCTAGATTTTACGTGAGAATAAGACCGTGGTGTGAATATTAGTGTTCATAATAATCAAGAATGGATAGTGATAGCGATATGGATATCAGTAACACTCCTCCGGAGCTGCGGGAATTGGCAACTACGGCCACGTTGGATTTACTCCCCCAGAAATCGCGAATTTCATACGAAAAACAATAAAACATATTCAAGAACTGGCGTCAGGAACATAACGTCGAGAATCTCTCCGAAAATGTTCTTCTGGCCTATTTTTCTTAAAGCTGGCAATAATTATAATTCATCAACGCTATGGTCAATATACTCTATGCTGAAATCCACATTAGCCATTAAGGAAAACGTTAACATATCCAAATTTCCGAAACTTATTACATTTTTGAAAAATCAAAGCGTTGGGTACAAAGCGAAAAAATCTAGAGTATTTAGTCGAGATAAAATAAACAGAACTTCGTGATGCCCCAGATGAAACTTATCTTTTGCACAAGATTAAATGTTCTTATTTATTTTGCTGATGTATTTATTGTTATATTATTACAGCTCCGTTTAATTATTGGAATTTCTGGGGCTTGTCGAAGAGACGAACTATGTAAAATAACGACCAAAGATATTGTTGATCAAGGCGACATGCTTGTAATAACCATTCCAGACTCAACAAATAGTGAAAAGAGAGTTTTTGCAGTTACAAACTTTGCGACAGAGTGAATCCTTTAGAAATATTTCGATAATACGCCAATTTAAGACCGAAGCATTGTAATCATAATATATTTTTCGTCAATTATAAATTAGGAAAGTGTACAGTGCAAGTGATTGATGTGCATACATTTGCGAAAATACTAAGCTTGATCGCAAAATACTTGAAATTGTCAAACGAACTAGAGTACACCGCGCATCGTTATCGGCGCACATCTACAACACTTTTGGTCAATACCGGCGCAGATATTCTGTCATTAAAACAGCACGGAGGATAAAAATCCTCAACAGTCGCCGAGGGATACATTGAGGATTCCATTCCCAAGAAAATAAACGTATCAAAAAGCATTTCAACAGGTAAAGCACTCCAAGAGAGAAGTTTTGGAAATAGTGCTGCTGGAGCACCTGCATCTGAAGTTGCATCAACAAGTACCCAAAATCAAAACTTGTCTCTTGCATCTTATTCGACAGCAGGAATTAATATCAATAATTGCACAAACTATACGTTCAATATTCATCTTCGAGATTGATTTTATTTTGTAGTGTAATTAAAATAGAGGGTTGTTACACATCAAATCAGAATACATTTTGTTTAAATTCATTAAAATTATTATCGATTCTGCAGTGCGAAGAGTGGGACGTAGCCGAGGCCAACAAACAGGTGAGTGCTTACTTTCATAAAAGTATGTAGAGGTCGACGAAAAAATGTAATATGCACCTCGGCGAAAAAATGTCTATTGTCTCGCAATTTGCAGGCTCAACTAAAATAGACAGTTTTTCGTCCTTGGTACATAAATAACTATTTTCTACGGCTATAATACAAAACTGCATTTTTTAAACTGTTTTTGATTAAACAATGAAGTACATTGTATGTTTTAAATTTCATTTCCTTATCTGATAACACAATGAAGTCATTGTGTTATTGTTGGTAATTAAATCACGTCTCCCATGGAATGCAAAGAAAACTGAAGACATCTGTCAATTCAGTTTCATCAAAACTCGTCAAAGTTTAAAGGTATGATGAGCAGTGAAATTGACGAACTAACTCCTCCAGACCGCGTCAACTTCAGAAAATGTATTACTTGCATACTTTGATGAATTGTCTCAGAAATTTAAATCCTCAACTTTATGGGCGCAATATTCCTTGTTAAGGACCATGATAAATATAAACAGAACTGTAGACATTGGCAACTATTCAAAACTTAGAGCATTAGTAAAAAGAAAATCTAAAGGATACAGGCCGAAGAAATCCAAAACTTCTTCACTGATGAAATCGATGAGTTATAAAAAACGCTCCTGATGACGTTCATTTACTTGATAAGGTAAGTTATTATCTTTTTGAGTAAATTTGCTCAGCTTGAAAAAAATCACGAATACATCACTATGACACTAAGCAAAGTAGCTCAGCGGTACAATACTCGCGCATTTTTCCCTTTGACTCGAAGTTGAAGGTTCGAGGACGCAGTGTATAAATTTTTTTTATTCAATAGGTTATTATATAATTTTTTTTTTCAGGTCCTTTGCATCATGGGGATTATGGGTGCTTCTAGAAGGGATGAACTTTACAAAATGAAAACAACAGATTGTAGAGATTTGGGTTCCAGAGCAATTCTTGTACAAATGCCAAATACAAAAACCAAAGTTCCAAGAAAATTCACAATAACAGGTGGTTTTTATGATATTTATAAGAAGTACAGGGAGCTTCGTCCTGGATACGTTGGACAAGATTATCTTTTTCTGAATTATCAAAAAGGAAAATGCTCAGTACCAAGAGTTGGTATTAATAGAATTGGTTATACGGGAAAACGAATAGCTGAATACTTGAAACTTCCAAATCCTGAACTATACTGGTCATTGCTTCAGGAGATCATCAGCAATAATCCTAATAGACGCTGGCGAAGATATCACCTCACTTAAGCGACATGGAGGTTGGAAATCAACTACAGTTGCGGAGAGTTATTTTGACGAGTCAATGAAAAATAAATATGACATCGCCAATAAAATTGTGAGATCGATTAATAAATCTGAAAACTTGCCATCTACTTCAATGTCATATAATTTTGAAAATGAAGAAATATCAAATGTGCCATTGCAATGCCCGAATGCTTCACAGATTACATTTAATCATTGTAACAATATAACTGTAAATATCGCGAATGAGTAAATTAAAAAAATATATATATCAGAATATTGTTCAGTTATTCAATATGTTACCAAGTTGTCAATTGTAAATGGAAATTGAAGTACAAGTTTCTGTTGTAAATTAATTTCGCTATTTTATGTTAAAGCCGTAGAAAAAGTATAGTGTATAACTCACACGGAATGTTCATTTCCCATCGTATTTCCCAATCATCATACTCGTGGGAAATGAGTATCATTCCGTGCTTGTTAAACAATATACTATTTTCTACTACCGTAAGTAAAGTAGTGCGTAAATGATATCGAAAATTGTAGATAGTAACAAAATAAAACGTTTTATTTCAAATTACCATTTATGCTATCTTTTTCGATGACAAGTAAATTATTTTTGCTTATTTGGTGAGCAACAAATGATCAACTGTTTTTTTTATTTTTTGACCGTAATTTTCTTTAAACTTTATCGGTTCAATTCGAAGTAAACGACCGTGGATGTCGATTTTGGTGAAAGTGAGTAGGCCATGGTGTGGATTAGAAAAACTGTCAAACTCTAAAATTTTATCTGTATCACATAGGAAAAGTATAGTTATAGATAATTTCTAAAGTTTATTCAGTATATTATAAACCGAATTTAAATTTTACAAGGTAAGAAACTTTTGTTATCAATGTTTTGTATACATGCCAGGTTACATTTTGCTCGAAATCGTCAAAATTTGTGGATGATTGGAAGCAAGTTTTTTTCACAGATGAAAACATTCAGATGATCGTGAGCGAATATGGCGAACACCAGGAGAGATGTTTGCTACTTGCAATATCTCTGCAAGGATTCCATTCGGCAGTGGCTCTGTTATGTTCTGGGGTGACATCTGCTTTGACGCTCGCACAGTATTAGGTCCTGTCCGTACGAGATCCATGAATGCTGATTATATCTTGAGAATATTGTAGTAGAACACGTGATGCCATTCGGGCATTTTGTGGGACCCAATTTCTTGTTTATGCAAGACAGCGCTCGACCTCATGTGGCTAGGGAGGTACTCGATTTTCTCAATCAAGTTGGTATACAATCCAATCGAACATATATGGGACTACCTCTAAAAAAATTGAAACGTCATATATCTGCACCTAGAAACTTGAGAGCACTTAAAGCACATAAAGTTATCATAGAATGAGAACAAATTCCTGAAGATTGTATCCGACATTTAATTAGAAGCAAGCCTAGGTGCATACATGCTGTAATCCGAATAGTAGAGGAGCTACTAGTGTCCCAGTTAAACCATTTCCGTACGGGACAAAAGTAGAAATAATTGTTTCTGAACAGTTGCAGTTGCAAAATAATTGAGATGTTTGATATAGGCCTTTGAATAACATTATAGGCAAACTCTCATCCATTATCAATATCTAATAATACTTGCATTCAAGGTGCTGTTATATTTCCCTGAGAATGGCTTATCGCAGATTCAGTCTGACTTTAACAATTATATTCTGAGGTTCTATAATACCAATTTTTTATTGTATTTTGGTCAAATAAAAATATTTATTCACGAAACCGGCCTTCGAAGTCCAGAGGACATATTTGGCGCAGTCAGTAGGATTCCTAAAGTCATGAGTTCATCAAATCTTCAGTATGAGGGATCGTGAACCAACGTTCCATCGAGGATCCCAAAGGTCATAGTTTAAGAAGAGAGACGGAAAGCAGACACGATCCAGATTATGATTTTGTTGGTGTATGGTGAGTATATTTTCCATTCAGTCAGACTACTCTGTATTACAAATGTTTCCTTTCGAACCTCACTGATTTTTCAAACCTAGCGAGAACTATTCGATTTCGAAAAGGGAAACATTCTCAATTGAATATTGAATAGAAATATTTTTCTGTGAATTGATAAGGTTATCTCGACGATGGAAGATAGTGACTAAAGTTTATCTTTCAGTCGCAGATGATTCCACATCTGATTTTATGAACATCCTGTTCATATTTTCAACAAATCAATCTATTCAATTTCATAATTGATAATACTGATTATTTATTATTTGTTATCCATTTCAATGAATAATTTCACCAATCCTCAAGGGGGAAATGCCTAACCCACGCTACTAGTGTCCCAGTTAACCATTGATTTATTTGTTTCATCTTTTCTTAATTTCGACGATGTTGTTATTAGTTCCCAAGAATAACTTTAATTCAAATCTTCTACAGGCATACCTATTGTTGCTAATTCACTTTTAAAGTATCCAAAATTTTTAATGTAACCAATGTCCATAAAAAATTATTGAAATTAATTCATTATAGCGATTTGTATGATTAATATGGTGTTGTATTAATTTTTTCCAGAGTTTAATCGTAATCATTCGATGATAAAACGTTTATGGAATTCGGGGGATAGTTTGCTGAAATATCTAAAAATCTATTTTTAGCGCTAATTTTTCAAGCTGAAGCTGACTTGTGGAGCATTTTGGGGCATGCATTCGTTTAAAATTTTATGCTAAAAATTACATCCTAAAATTTGTTATTGTTATGTAACGAACCTAGGCCGGACCTGTCGCCTCGCGTGTTGCCGTCGACAGCGATGAGATCATCCCCGGAGATGTTCGAGAACAGTCCAGTCGTTCTGCCGCGAAAAACAACGGTCAATATTGGAAGCAATTGGAACATGCGGGACGCCAACTGGAAGAATTCGAAACATCGAGAATGCTGTATCGGAGATAAATAGGTAGCCCTCAAGATGGCACGAACAGTCTGAACGAGCCCATACCATCGAGCTATACAGTGGCGTAGTAATATAAATTAAGTTGTAGATTAAGTGTTAAATAAATTAGTTAAACCAAGTTAAGTTTATTTACGTTACAATTGGTGTCGGAAGTGAGATTTTGAAAATAAACAAGTGATCGTGGAGTGGATAGTCAGAAAAATAAATTGATAGACCTTTTTGTACGCCCAAAATAGACAGTGGCCCGGGTTTTCGGAAGTGGACAATTGTGCGTGGGAATATAAACTGATACACTGTTCGTGTGAAACAGAAAATAGACAGGTGGCCCGGTTTTGCGAAGTGGACAATTGTGCGTGGGAATATAAACTGATACACTCTTCGCGTGAAACAGACAATAGACTGGTGGCCCGTGGAAAGAATTCGCGAAGTGAATTTTAACAAACTGATAAACTTTTCTGAAAACAGACTGATACCTCGTCAAAGACAAAATGTGTTCAAGAAAAGTGCGCCTTGCGGATTTGAAGGTAGCGGAATTGAAACAGGAATTGGAGGAAAGGGAACTGAAACAAGGGTAAAAAGCAAGTACTCCAGGAAAGACTTGCAGAAGGACTTATACAGAAGGTGAGGACCCCGAAACATTTTATTCGAAGTTCCGGAGGTGATTTGAGTCCGATAATAGAATCCTTGAAAGGAGAGCTGCAACAAAATTCGAGGACTTTGGAAGAAAATTCAAGAAGCCTGAAGAAAATTCTAGAAATTGGAAAGAAGCTTCTAGAAAATTCAAGAAGCCTGGAAGAGAAGTTCCGGAAAACACAGAAGGCCTAAAAAGAATTGTGTGGTGTGGCTAATTTCCTAGAAGAAAGAATGGGAACCGTTGAGACAGAGATAGATAAAATTAGGAGCAAATGAACACAGAGGTAGATAAAATCAAAGATGGGTCGAGGCAGAGATGGACAAGATGAAGGAAATAATCAGCGATGGAATCAAAGACGGAATCGAGGCAGAAATGGACAAAATAAAGGAAACGATCAGTAAGCTGAAAAACAAATTAATAGTGCGTCCTCCACAGAGATGGTTAACGAAAATGCAATGCTGGACTTGAGTTTGAACGTGGATAAAGTTCAAGAGGGTATAAATGATGTCAAGGTCATTTCAGAAATAGGGAAGCTTTCCATGAATCCGCCTCAGTTCGACGGAAAAACTCCATGGGCAAATTACCGCCGGCAGTTTGAAGCAGCGGCCAAAAACAAACGGATGGAATGCAGGGAAAGAGCTAGACTGACACTTGCATTACGTGGAGAAGCGACAAATATTCTACAAACTCACCGCCCAAGAACAGGAGGACTATGATCAGCTGATTAAACATCTAGAATTACGATATGGCCACGCCCATTTGGAACACGTATACCACTCCCAGCTGAAAAATCGCTCAAAATCGGGCGAATCCTTAAAGAATTCGAAACTGACATTGCACGCTTGGTTCGTCTCGCATATCCAGCCATACCGGAAAATGTAATGGAGCGATTAGCGGTTCAGGCATTCTTGGATGGACTCCGTGACCAAGAAACCAGACAAGCGTTGATATTAGCTCGTCCAACACATCTCGTAGACGCACTGGCACGAGCTTTGAATTTGAGGCAGCAAAACAATGCTGCAAAAGCCAAAGTAAAGTTCAAACGATTGAGGAAGACTCACAGGAGCCTGCTAACTTGGAAGCTGCCATAAGAAAAGTGATGAAGGAAGTGTTGCCTGAGAAAGACATATAAGATGCCGGAATTGTCGCAAAATTGGACATTGCGTAGCAAATGTCCAACATTCATCGACTCCGATGCAGGAAAACTAAGAAAGGTCGATGAGAAGGGGCAATCGTCGGCATGTGTCCGGCAAGCCCCGGTTAACAACGCATATGTCGCTATCCTTCAACGACAGAACAAGGGTGTCTTCGTAGACGGTCTCATCAATAACGAGCCTTGCACCATGCTGCTAGATACAGGTGCGACTAGGACAATTCTCGGGCCTTCCTTTGCCAGAACACCGGAACGGATTGAACCGACAACTTGAAGCTACGCACAGCAACAGGGAGCCAGCTACCGTATATGGCGAGCTACCGATTGAAATAATTTTGGGCAACACTAAAGTGAAACATCAGGCACTTGTAGCGGACATCGAAGACGATGCAATCATCGGAATGGACATCATGAATTCCAGAGGGTTTGAATTGATTTCAAAGACGGCGTCCTACGCGTCAACGGAGAAGAGCTGGTGCTTCATGGGAGAAGCGAGGAGTTGATCCGTGTATTGTTGGCTGAAGATGTAAGCGTACCTGAGAGGGCTGAAACCATTCTGGAGGCTCGCCTGGACGGGAGTACGAGCAGTGGAAACGTGGTGATGTTCGAGCCCAAACTTCATGATGAGAAAATTGGACGAGGGATTGCACTAGGGAAGACCTTGTTGGCGTCTGACAAATTTGTGCCGGTACGGGTTATGCACGTCAATTATTTTCCAGTGACCTTGGCGAAATGTACAATATTGGGTCACTGCTCGTCAGTTTCCCTCAGTGATCCGGAGCGTACGAGGTACGGATTAGCCAACCCAACATACTTGCTCACTGAACTAGAAAAATTAGTTGCCATCTCTTCCAAAGACATAAAACCAGCTCAACAGCCCAAACTAAGAGATTTAGTCAAAAGTACCAAGACATCTTCGATACCGGACAAGGAAAAGGGGTCGAACTAATGTGGTCCAGCACAAGATTGATACTGGGGTGCCCGACCGATCCGGCAATCAGCAAGAAGACTTCCTCTTGCCAAGAAGGAAGAGGCTGACAAAATAGTCAGCGATATGGGAAAGAAGGAGTTATCGAACCATCTGACAGTCCCTGGTCCTTCCAGTCGTACTGGTGAAGAAAAGGATGGATCGACACGCTTTTGTGTAGACTATCGCCAACTTAATAATGTCACGAAGAAGGACAGTTACCCTCTCCCGAGAATAGATGACACCCTAGACACGTTGGCTGGTTCCACGATTTTCTCGACCCTTGATCTGAAGAGTGGATACTGGCAAGTAGAACTCGCTCAGGAAGATCGAGAAAAGACTGCTTTACCATCGGCTCAGGATTGTGGCAGTTCACCGTTATGCCATTCGGGCTCTGTAATGCTCCCGCCACATTCGAAAGATTGATGGAGACAGTGCTGAAAGGACTCTCATGGAACACGTGTCTAGTGTATCTCGACGACATAATTGTGGTCGGCAGATCGTTTGAGGACCACGTGAAAACTTGAGGAAGTATTCCTGCGACTGAGGAACTCCGGATTGAAGCTGAGCCCTAAGAAATGCCATCTGTTCCAAAAGAAGTACGATACCTCGGCCACGTTGTCTCTGGAGAAGGAGTAGCAGTGGATGACCAGAAGATCAAAGCTGTTAAGGATTGGCCCATCCCAAAAGACATTCACCAACTTCGAAGTTTCCTTGGTTTATGCACATACTATCGCCGATATGTGCTGGGATTCGCCAACATTGCTAAAACCACTGACCAGGCTCACGGAAGGCCAAACAAAGTTCCAGTGGTCCGAAGAATGTCAAGATTCATTCAGGAAGCTGAAAGGAGCTTTGATCAACGCACCTATACTGAGCTATCCCCTACCCAAAGGGAAATTCATTTTGATACGGACGCCAGCAACGTGGGACTTGGAGCTGTCCTATCTCAGATCCAGGAGGGACAGGAGAAGGTCATTGGTTATTTCAGCAAGACGCTTAGCAAACCAGAGCGCAATTACTGTGTCACCAGGCGAGAGCTGTTAGCTGTTGTAAAGGGAGGGAACACTTCTACAAGTACGTGTATGGAAGAAGATTCCTGTTGAGAACTGACCATGCAGCTCTCAAATGGCTCTTACAGTTCAAAATCCTGAGGGTCAAGTAGCACGTTGGATCGAGAGACTCCAAGAATTCGATTTCGAGATCGAACATCGAGCCGGAACTAGCCATAAGAATGCAGATGCCTTGTCGCGAAGACCATGTCCAGATGATTGCTCACATTGCCGACGAGCAGAAGAGAAAGAAGCAACATTTGTAGAACCGCGGCAATGGATGACAACTGGAATGACAGCAAGATCCAGAAAGACCAAGAGAGAGACCCCGACCTTGGCTTAGTTGTCAGCTGGAAGAAGGGCAATCGAAGACCATCATGGCAGGAAGTCGCAGGTTACTCGCCGGCTGTTAAGTCCTATTGGGCACAATGGAACTCTCTTATTCTGGACAATGGGATCCTGAAACGTGTGCTGGAGGCCGATATTGGTGGGGAAGACAGACGCCAAATAATTGTTCCCAGGGACAGAAGAGAGGAAGTGCTGCGAGAAATCCATGATGGAGTCGCTGGAGGACATCTGGGAGTGACGAAGACCCTGCAGAAAGTGAGGCAACGGTTTTACTGGGCCAATTGTCAAGCTGACGTCCAGGACTGGTGCAGAAAGTGCGCTGGATGCGCTGCTAGCAATGGACCTCGAATACGACCCAAGGCCCCGATGCGTCAGTACAACGTAGGCAGCCCGTTCGAGAGAATCGCCATTGACATCGCCGGCCCGTTTCCCGTATCCGACCACGGGAATAAATACATCCTTGTGGCAATGGACTACTTCAGTAAGTGGGCGGAAGCCTATGCCCTGCCCAACCAGGAAGCCATCACCGTCGCCGACGTCTTGGTGAAAGAATGGATATGTCGATTCGGTATTCCAATGGAGCTGCACTCCGGATCAAGGCAGAAATTTCGAATCCAACCTTTCCAAGAAATATGTCTACTGCTGAACATCCGCAAGACAAGAACCACGGCCCTACATCCGCAGTCCGATGGAATGGTGGAACGGATGAACAGGACGATCAACCGCCACTTGTCCAAGGTTGTTCTGACCATCAAAGAGACTGGGACCAGTATCTTCATTTGTTCCTGATGGCCTATCGATCCGCAGTACACGAGTCAACCGGTCAAACTCCTGCTAATATTATAATGGGCCGAGAACTGCGACTGCCTTGTGACCTGAAGTTTGGGATACCGCCAGGACAAGACACTGCGGGAGAGGACTACGTCAGCAAACTTCGGCAGAGAATGGACGACATCCACGAACGAGTCCGGTTGAACATCCAGAGTGCCAGCGATAAAATGAAGAAGACCTATGACATCAAGGCCGACGCTGGAGGGTTTAAGGTTGATGACCTGGTTTGGCTGTACAACCCCAAACGTCGTCGGGACTATCACCAAAGTTGCGGAACTCGTGGGAAGGCCCGTATAAGATCGTGAAAAGGATAAACGACCTTGTGTACGAATCCATAAGCCACCCCGAGGGAAACCAAGGGTCGTCCATTTCAACAGGTTGGCCCTTACGCTGGAAACCATGACCAAGTTCGCACCCTCAAGCCACCGGAGGATGATATGACGTTCGAGAAGTTTATGTCCTTGTATTCAAACGGGCAGAAAGTTCTACATGGGGTTACTAGAGAGGAGTCACGAGACCTTTCGAGGTGCCTGCTGACTACGCACTAGCGCACTGTGTGGCAGAAGATCTTCGAATGTCCAGGGGCATCGCCGTAGTGTTCTCCAAGAAATTTGGTCAACTCCAAACACTGCGGGAGCAGAATCCAGAAGTTGGTGGGGTGCTACAGTTGAAGAAAGGCCAGAGAAACATCTACTACCTAGTTACCAAGAGGCATTCCCAAGATAAAGCGTCCTATGAAGATGTCTGGAAGAGTCTCACCAAACTAAGAGATGCTATGGTGGACCAGAATCTGGTGGATCTAGCAATTCCAAAATTGTCCTGTGGTATTGATGGGTTGGACTGGAGAGTCATAAGAAGTATGCTGGAGGCGATATTCAGATCCAGCGGCGTCAAGATTTTGGTTTGCTGTAACCCTCTTCCACGACCGATCATGAAGACCGTGGAGTGTTACTTCCATCGAACTTCACGGTGCAGATATGGGGAGTCATGCAGATATCGTCACACTCCAAGGATGAAATTTCGGGACGAAATGTCTTTAAGAAGGGGGCAATGTAACGAACCTAGGCCGGACCTGTCGCCTCGCGTGTTGCCGTCGACAGCGATGAGATCATCCCCGGAGATGTTCGAGAACAGTCCAGTCGTTCTGCCGCGAAAAACAACGGTCAATATTGGAAGCAATTGGAACATGCGGGACGCCAACTGGAAGAATTCGAAACATCGAGAATGCTGTATCGGAGATAAATAGGTAGCCCTCAAGATGGCACGAACAGTCTGAACGAGCCCATACCATCGAGCTATACAGTGGCGTAGTAATATAAATTAAGTTGTAGATTAAGTGTTAAATAAATTAGTTAAACCAAGTTAAGTTTATTTACGTTACAGTTAGGAAACACCCTGTACATTGAACACATCCTATTTCCCTTTCGGTAGCCCTGAAAAGAAGGATCGAGGTGCACTAGTCAATCTGTTGACACCCGGTAGACTTAAGTTTGTTTACTCTTCCGATGATGTTACCTGCAGAAATATTTTTATGTTGCAGAAACTTGAATGCAAATTATCTATTCAACGGATATTTGCATTATTGTTATCTCGTCTTCTTGTCATATGCATTCAAATTATCCGGGCGGCAATTAATAAATGGAATCAGGTAATTGTCACTATACGTCATGGTCAGTGTCGGACTGAGCCACCAGGCGAATGACCGGAGGAAGTGAATTTGCAGTTTGGGGGCCAAATGGAGAGGCCACCTGAAATCCACCCGCCACCTATATGGACTAGTGAATCGTATATTTTGTTATTCGGCGAGAAATAATGGGAGAAATTATGCTGAAATGTCTAAAAAAGGTGCAAGGGCTTTTCAGATATTGTTTGGTTCCTGTGATATCCTTGGTGACGCAAGAATAATTCAATTGTATTTTGACCTTGTCATTGCTGCACGCTATGGAGTATGTTAGTTATTTTGGATATTTATTTCTTGTTATTAAGTTCAACTGCTGATTAGAAAAAGCTATTGTGAGCCTTCACCTACGCAAATCAATAAAGGATAATAACAGTAAATAATAGTTTAAAAAAACTAAAAAACCAGCTTTTATAGAAAACCAGACTAAAAAAATAGAAAATAAGAAAAAAGTGTATTTTATATTGAAAAAAGCGTGTGGTGCATGGTATCGCCTCGGTGTGTAATGTACTTTATAATTATTGATACCATGCACCCCACGCTTTTTTCAAAATAAAATACATTTTTTTCTTATTTTATATTTTTTTAGTCTGGTTTTCTATAAAAGCGTGTTTTTTAGTTTTTTAAACTATTATTTATTTCCTACTTTTTAGTGTGGTTTATTTATAAGAGCGTGTTTTTTTAGTTTTTTTTAAACTATTATTTGTATTATTTTTTTGCAAATCAAAAAATGGAATAATCTTATCAAATTAGGTAATCATAATCTCCGACCCCAAAAACCCCCACATACCAATGTTGAATAGAATCAGACCATAATCACAAAACTCGGCCGCCATATTGAATTTTCCAATTCTCACAAAAAAAATCATGATATTCGACCCCAAAAACCCCGACATACCAATTTTGAATAGAATCAGACCATAATCACAAAACTCGTCCGCCATTTTGGAGCCGCCATCTTGAATTTTTCCAATTTTTACAAAAGAATCATATTCCGACCCCAAAAACCCCAGATACCAAATTTTGAAGCGAATCGGACCATAATCACAAAACTCGGCCGCCATTTTGAAGCCGCCATCTTGAATTTTCCAATTTTACAAAAGAATCATAATATTTGACCCCAAAAACCCCACATACCAATTTTGAATAGAATCAGACCATAATCACAGAACTCGTCCACCATTTTGAAGCCGCCATCTTGAATTTTTCGATTTTAACAAAAGTATCATAATCTCCGACCACAAAAACCCTAGGACACCAATTTTGAAGCGAATCGGACCATAATCACAAAACTCGTACGCCATATTGGAGCCGCCATTTTGTTTTTTCTCTACACAAAAATTTCTTAATGCATTGTCACCGGAATTATGTACACCTGCCAAATTTCAAATCATTCGGACGTCTGGAAGTGGGTCAAAATCGCGCCCAAAGGAGTCGGTTACAAACAAACAAACAAACAAACATACAAGTGAAGCTAATATAAAGCGTGTAAAAAGGTATCGGCTTTACTTAGTCTCATTGGTCCTGAAACATATCGAGTTCTGAGGGATCTTTGTACACCCATCTTACCACAGGACAAATTATACGAGTTTCTTTAAAAACTATCGAATATGCAGTATTGTCCAACTACTGCCATCTATAGAGAGATAATAGAGTTTTTTGAAGCGAGACAAGAAGAGACTGAGACAAACAATGCGTGATTTGCCAGAATTCACAACTTAGCGGGAAATTGCGAATTTGGTGCCAATTTACAAAGTTATCTGACAGATAATGTAGTGCCCAACGTGTATAAAACCCATCGCTAGGAATAATTTCACTTGAAAAATGAACTTAGCTAAACATTTTTGAAGGTGGCTTCTGATTTTTTTTGACAAGTATAAACTACCTCTTAATCTATCATCTCTTGGTAAATCATTATATATAGCCTTTCAGTAGTACGTATTCCAAATATCCACTTGGCTAAACATATTTGAGGGAGGGTGCATTTTGAATTTGTATCTAAAAGCATATCAAATATATCTTGGTATATCATTCTTAAGTTTTCCATTTGTTGTGTTCGACCATTTTCTGTTAAATTGAATTCCAATTACAATTCCAAGTCTTCAGCTATTCGAATTGGTTGAAAATTCGAAGAAATTTTGAATCACCCGACGTCACTGGTCATTTGGCCGCCAGATAAAAACTTCGCACTGGTCTGCTAAATAGGGCTTTTTGAATGAATGCAAAGTTGAATATAATCTAATGACTCTGTTATTGAACTACAATGAAACGAAAAGCACAATTACTCAATTACTTCTTATTAACTTTGAGATATCACTGAAATATGATATGGAGTTCGTTTTTTCACAATAATCATTTTCATTTCAAATATATATTATTTAAAGGCATAAGGGATTTCATGTTTTGGATACAATCCGCCAAAGGAGACTGTCGTTTTGTCCGAAGAAATATTCAATGTCGGATCCAAAGAAGTAACTACATCCAAATTGAAAAATTATTTTTATTCAATCCCTTAAAAAAAATAGTTTCAGCAAAAAGTTGTAATTAATATTGAAATACCATATACATTTTTACAGGCTTTCTGAAAAACTCCAAAAAATATCTATAATATATAATAATAAAATATCATATTAAAATGCATTGGAAATGAAATCCTGAGGTTCGGGCTCTCTACAGATTTTCCCAACATTTTTAATATGGTCTCGGGAGAAGAAATTCAAAATAAATTTAAATAACCTTGATGCATTACCCTTTTATTATTTATATTGAATTCTGATACAAATCACATTGAAATATTTAATTCAGTTGTATTATATATGTAAAAGATTAAGATTATTTATGTTTCTTGGCTTCAATAAAGAATATTATTATTTTACACCTCATTATATTGATTTTTCCCAAAAATATATGGTTGGGTTTTTTTTCAGACGTATTCTTGCTCTAGCATAGCCTGCAAAGCTTCTGAGCTAAATTATTAATTCTGACTGAATAACAACACATCAACATTTTGAAAAAGGTCTTTGTGGGATTTCTGAGAAAGTGCTATGAGTGCTAATTTATTATTTTCCACTCTGGAAATCATGATGACACGTCGTGGATAGTCATAAAGTAAATTTTCCTCTCTATAATCAATGAATCTTGTTTATTTATTATCTCTCTTGAAAGCGTATTGTGAGATTTTGTTAATCAATTGAGGAATTTATATGCATTATTACATGGAATGTTGATCTGTTCAGCAATTGCAAATGAGTAATATTTTGGTTTAATACATTGAACTGTGAGAATGTTTCTTTTGAACTTCAATGAGTGCATATATTTCCCAACAACGAATAATTCAACTGTTCATTTTGAATATCAATTTTGTTTTCAGACTTTAATAGAATATAATCAATATGGGTTCCTTTTTTGGGGCTAATATTTCGATCACACGGTATTTCCGTACTGTTGCTTGCTGAACACAATTCTGAAATCCAAACATGCCCTTCTCAATTACATTCAGAGACAGTTCTCTGTATTCATAACCTCCATAAGTTGGAAGACACATCGTATATTGGTGTCCAGAATCCATAGTTATATAATAATATGTCTATGGATTCTGGACGATAATAATATGGACTGGTTATGAGAAAGAGACCATTCATATCAGAACTTGTGAAAAAGGACAGAATGTGTTCAGGCAAAACATTGGTTTCGTATATTATTTATATGTGTTTTCGTGTGGTGTTTTGCAAGGTTTTTATAAATTTATCCAGTGTTTCTGAACTGTTTGACAAGTTATGAACATTCCTAAATACCTATGCCTTCTTCGCGTGCAGCCTACAATTTGTAGTTCGATACAAAAAAGGGCTGGATGTTAAATTTCATAGGTAAGCATGGAGTGTAGGTAGTGATTTCTGAATTGTTTTTAACACATTTTTACAAGTTTCCGAAGAATGAACTTATGAGAAAATTCTAATTCACTTTCTCAGTCACGCATAAACTGGTAACATTTTACGTGACTTCTCTTGTTTATAACTCAGTTTTATTTGTGTGCCTCGATTTATATTGTTGCTGAAGTTGATAGATTTATTATTAGTATCATAGGTGGGTGGTTGGATTCTGTTCGATTCGGGGGTAGAATTTTATGTTTTTTCCCGAGCAATTGCTTAAACTAATGTTGGTTAATAATATTTATGAAAGTATAATGTGATTTATTTGATTCACAAAATTTCCCTTTTTTCTGAAAACAAACGCAGAAATATATGTTTTCAAATTGAAGAATGTTTTCTTCAAACGTTATAAATATACATGGAATTTTAACTCCGTTGGAGTAACGGCATACTTTTACTCCGACGGAGTAAAGGCATACTTTTACAGCGCCAGGCTGAAATGAGACAGACTTTCCTACGGATTGTCCGTCGATCTCCGTCACGCTCGATAGAAAAAATGTTACTTTCATTCCCAATAGCACGTACTATTTTCCTCAGTATTTTCCAAAAATAATTGCACATTTTTTTCTACAGACACGAAATTTTATAAATTACATAAACGTTTTTTATGTAGGCATCATTGATTACAAATTTTGAAATCGCCGGAGTTTCCAATTTAGCTCAATTGCACTTCTAACTTCATAATATCGGATATAAATTTAATTATCAATAATTTTTTCAGTCCTGAACTTTCTGAAAACTTTGGAGGAGAAATAAAAAACATTCTCATTCAGATGGAGGCTCAATGGAATTCTGTTTCTGAAAGATATCATGAAAATATGTCCCAAAAGTTCCTCACTGTGATTCCTTGAACTTTTTCAAAACTCATCTCATTCAAAGTAATCAATATTTCCCTTGAAAGAAAACAAAAATAGGTTTTTCCAATGCAATGCCTTAGCCAATTTGTATCTGTTGCCTTGACTTATTTCTATCCTTCACAACATATCTCTCTCTCTCTTATATAGTCCGCCAGGAACTGTGTGTTGAAGTCACGTGACGGCCAGTCCATCAGTTATAATGTCTATGCCAGAATCCTATGACTTTGAACGTTAAATTTGAGTTGAAAAAATACCTTTATTGTCATAGGAAAAGTCGTCGTATCTCCTGAAGTAATTGGGAGCACGAAGTTTGTGCTCAGTGAGAGATTGTGCAAGTAGGTAACCCAAAATTGTGAAAATAGTTGGAGACTATAAATTTACCCAAAAATCAAACTATATATAAATAATATATATATTATATATATATATATATATATATATATATATATATATATATATATATATCACAATGAAACTTTTAGGGCCAGACTTCGATTTGAACTCCAGAACAGTACTTCGAAAATGGAATATATGCGTCAACACATTCTAAGCTCTGTCGTTAATTCACTTGAAATGCAAACAAAATCCTTAGAATTAGTTATGGGAAATTATCGGAGAAAAAGTCCCACTTATTGATTTTATAAACTTTTAGAATGTGTTATATTAGCAATTTTACTCACCTGCATTGGTGCGGCAAAAAATCGACAGTCTGTGACTGACTGACCACACACCATACAAACACGATTCATTTCAATGAATACAAAACATTGGTAATTATAACTGAGTGAATGTTCAAATGGTTTTGCAGAAATAACAATTTACAAATCATAACCTCAATCGGATTGAAAAGCATTCAAATTTTCCAATTGGTTGGAAGTTTCATAAATGACATGTCCGTATTCCGGATCAGTGAGCAGGTTGCCTAAGGTTGGCGAATGCATTTTGTAATGGTGGAACTATGTCAATTTGTCACCATTTATTGTGAAAAATTTGAAGTACAACGCGAAAATCTCTACAAAATCGAATCAGTGCATACACCAGGGTTTCTAGGCATATTAGTTTTCAGATTATGGGGAGTTGGAAAATAAAAAACAACTCCTCATGTTTTCCAACAGACTTATGCGAACTGAAATGTATTGACTTTTCAAATAGAAGAATTCGGTTTGTGATAAAACTGAAGAATCACTGTGAAAATGAATAATTTTCTAAATATAATTTCAACTGAATCTTCCTTCATAAAATATCAAATAATATTGCAATTATCTTCAAAATTGGTGGTTAGTATATTTCACATCGAATCTGTACCACAAGAAATATGAAAGCCTTGGAAGTTATAATAAATAGTATAATAAGGTATAAGTGGATAAAAAGGTATTTAAAACACGCGCGATTTTTCGAGCACGACGGCGCAGCCGGAGTGCTCGAAATAGAGCAAGTGTTTTTAAGACCAGTTATCCACGAATACTTTACGCTATTTTTTTTATTGGTGCACTTTGAAATCATATATACTGGTATAATTACTACAAAAAATAGAAATAAGAACTAATAATGCAAAATGGTTGAATTCGTGATGTGACATCAGTATACCTTTCATTATCATGGAAATGAGAAAAACAGATATTCAAATATTATTGGAAATGCCATTGATGGACATTCAACCTCATTGCGTTCTGAGAATGTTAACAGTATTAATTTGAATTCCATTTCCTCCGATTTACAAAATCGAAATATTAATATATCAAATAACACCAATTGTACTTTGAATTTTCATTTATAAATATTAATTGTTATATAATGTTTGAATGAAGTTCTGCATTTGTTAGTAATATTCTATTTGACGATACAAGGTGTTCCTGTCAGATCAATAATCAAAAATTTGTCATTTAGACTTCTCGTTTCTCGAGTTGTTGATGTTGCGATGGTAACTTTAAAAAATGCATGTTTTTTTAAGTTCGATTTAAACATGCTGAGGCGTGCTTTAAATGGGGAAAATGAGGCACCAATAAAAAAACTTTATTTTTAGTTACAGAATAAATTAATGAAAAAAAGTCACTCAGAATGTGTCAAAAAGAATCACCATTTAGATTTTTTTTTTATTTTTTATGTTCTGGTTCCCACGAAAAGGGATATCCTGTAATGTTCAGAGAACATCGTGGGAACCTAGGGAAAGAAGGTAGGAGTTGGTGTTCTTCTTAAATTTCTGAATGTTGTATGCCTCGGGGAACACCTCCCTAGGCAATGAGTTCCAAAGCCTCGCTGTTCGTTGGATGAACGAGTCTTTGGAAAGTGATGTTCTGCAGGTCTCCAAAGTGACCACGAAGGGGTGTGATGACTGAACTTGACGGGTTAATCTCGAAGAGACTGCCAAAGCACGAACGATTGTTGATATTTCAGAAGAGCATCGCCCATGAAAATATCTATAAAATAGAGACAAATCGCCAACTTTTCTACGGTGTTCCAGACAAGTGAGCGAGTTTGTAAGCGAGGCATCACCGACGAGACGAATTGTCCTTTTTTGGACAGAATCCAAAGCCTCAGGATATGTTTAGGTGCCGCACTCCAAATATGGGAACAGTATTCCAGGACAGGTCGGATCTGTGCCTTATAGATCATAAGCAGCTGACTGGGGGTGAAATAGCTCTTGGCACGAAACAAAAAACCAAGTTTTTGGGATGCACTTTTGGCAATGGACCTCACGTGATTTTCCCAGGAAAGGTTATTGCTGATAGTAATACCAAGCATCGATATGGATAGCTTCAGTGGTATGGTTACTCCTGACAAAGTTATGTTAGGTACAGTGAGATCGGCTTTTCTAGAGAAAAGACATGCTTGTGTTTTGTTTGCATTGAATTCTACCAAGTTATTAGATCCCCATTCGAGAATTGTTGCTTAGTCCATATTTATATTATTAACATTTCTTCCTCGTTCATTTCTGGTTTCACGGGCTGATATAGGGGCCCTGGAAGAGAAAGCGGTATGGAGGGTACTATCATCGGCAAAGCTGTGTACTGGACATGAAGTTGCTTTCAACAGGTCGTTGATGTAAAGTAGAAATAGTGTTGGTGCGAGAATAGATCCTTGCGGAACACCAGCATTTATGAGTAGAGTGTCAGATGAAACTCCATCGACCACTACATGGAGAGACCTGTTTGAGAGAAAACTAGCAAGCAGAGAACACAGCTGAGGGGGCAAGCCATAAGACGGAAGCTTGGCGAGGAGTCCCTGGTGCCAAACTCGATCGAACGCCTTGGAGATATCTAATGCCACAGCTAAAGTTTCTCCATACTTTTCAATAGATAGCTGCCATATATGTGAGACGTAAGCGAGCAGGTCACCAGTTGATCTCTGATGGCGGAAGCCATATTGCCTATCGTTGACAATTCCTGAGTCTTCCAGATATTTCATGAGCTCGATGTTTTGGGGGCCTTTTCCTTTTTTAGGGACTGGTGTATCTTGAATTTTCCAATTGGACGGAAATACCCCCAAATTGTAAGAGTGGTTGAACAACTTGCAAAGAATAGGTGTTAGTTCGGGGGCACATTTCTTGAGAACAATCGGCGGGATTCCGTCAGATCCACAGGCTTTGTTGGTGTTGAGACCCAGCAAAATCTTTCTGATAGTACGTTGGCGAAAGGTGATCTCGGGCATGTGACTGTCAATAGGTGTAATGTTCGGGGGTTCTTTTCCCGATGAGTGGAATTTCCAGCAAAAAGGTGCGCAAAGATATTGGCTTTTTCCTGGGCAGTCGTTGCTAGTGTTCCATCTTCTTTGGTTAGAGGAGGAAATGAGCTGGAAGTGAAGTTTCTTCCCACAGCTTTGGCGAAAGACCAAAATGAACGGGATCCGTTAGGACATTCGGCAAGTTTTGATCTTATTTTGGCATTGTGGGCATATTTTGAGCATTCTATTGTCTCTTTGCATATGCCTCTAGCCTCGACATATGCTGCTCTGGTCTCAGGGCCCGGATTTTTTAGTCATCTGCCTGTTTGGAAGCCACAGCTCTAGAACAGTTTCTGTTAAACCAGGTCTTATAAGATGATGTTCTTCTTTCGGTATTCGGTATGTAAGTTTGCATCCCCAACATGATGATTTCAGAAATTGTCTCAGCACATCGTGTTGGATCTACTGAAGAGAAACAAACTCTCTTCCATGGAAACGCTGAGAAAAACATACGAAGACCTTCCCAGTCGGCCGAATTGTAATGCCACATGAGACGGGGTGGTATTGTGCAGCTCGATGGTAAATGGAAAGAGCATGTTGTTTAGATGAGGGTGTGATCAGAGTTTCCAAGTGGGGCACAAACTTCTATTCTATACGGGTCAGGATTGGTGGTGAGGAAAAGATCTAGCGTATTGGCAGACTGGTTGTTGACATCAGGGATGCGGGTTGGTAGCTCGACCAGTTGTTCTAGACCATGAGTGATGGCGAAGGCCTCGGCTTGACGACCTGCATCATCTGTTTTGTTAGAGAATTTGAGCCAGGCAGCGTTATGTACATTAAAGTCTCCCATGATTATGGTTTCAGCTGTTGGATGGTTCTCCTGAATGTAGTCCAGTTTGAGTGATAAAAACTCAAAGAGGTCGTTATATGAAGGTTCATTAGGTGATAGGTAAAGGCAGCAGAGGAACTTAGTCAGTTTGGTATCAGATAGCTTGAACCACATCACATCAAAGTCTTTCGGTTTCGGAGAATGGAGTTCGTAACCAGGACAAAGCATATGGACCTTGTTGGTGGACGAGTTTACTTGTGTTTCTGTTAGAGCCAGAATATCCGGTTTTTTCGTCTGTAGGTGATGGTGGACGTCATTGATGTTCTTGTTGAGTCCACGGATGTTGCAAAAATTAATTTTTAATGTTGAGTCCCCTCGAGTACCTTTCGCCCGGAAATCCGAATGGAGAGGTATTTTACTTCCGGAGTGTTTTACTCTAGGAGACTTCATCATTATTACTATTAGAATGCACCTGAAAATAAAGGAGGAATTGGGGAAAAGGAAAGAGGGAGACCGGAAAGTATCGACCGAACACTGGAATGATCCATTTCACAGCACACAAAGTCGATATGGTGGTATTTCACCGGGCGATGAGACCATCTTCCACCTACGGTTATCCTTTTAGTCGCCTCTTACGACAGGCAGGATTTACCATGGGGCTATTCTAAAGCCGACCCCACACAGCATAATCATGATGAACATCCTAAAAGAGGGGATAGATTCCTGGTGGTATAAAAATTGAAAAAAAAATCAATTTCAAATAGAATGTGACACCTTCAAATGTACAAATCGCTCATAGAAGCGAGAGAAGAAGAATGAACCAATAATGTACAAACTTTCCGAAAGGCGAGATTTGAGCGAAATCACGACTAGTAAATTGTTTGCTTTTTAAATTTTTTGTGAATGAATTTTCGTAGAGAATCTATTGGAATTGATGGAAAAACTAATTTGGATGTGGAACTCACGAACAGTTCATCCAGTCAGTTATGAAAGGATTTCTTAATCATATTTCATCATCAATTGATTTTTTGAACAAGTTTACAAACACAATTATATAATTGTTGATACATAAATATACAGGGTGTCCCATATAAAACTCCGCGGGAAAATATCTGGGAAATGAAAGATGATATCCATATTTCGTGAAAGCAGATGATCTTTATGTTCAGGTAGAGATCCATCACTAGGCGTCATCCGTTAGGGCGTCGCGACACCGACGACAATTTTTTAAATGGCATCCCTGATTTTTCGATGCTTTATGCGATTCTGCATCAAATTCTGAATTCAGCCATTTAGTTTCCCTTGAATTCTGATGAAAAACACCAACTTTATTGAATATTATAAAGAGGGCCATGAAAGCGTCAAAATAAATGCAATAATACGAGCAGTCATCGATCTGTCAGAAAACCTGTCAGATTTTACGAAAGTGTATCCAGTTTTGTGTACATTTTAAAAATGGATCAATTTTCGAATGCAGAAAAGTTGGATATATGTATTTATGGCGAAGCACGAAGGAATGCAAAAGAAGCAGTGAGTATATACGCTAATCGGTATCCCGACAGAAGATTGCCGTCAGGCAAAACATCTTTGGCACAAAATTTATGTTTTAATGAAAAGAAGC
The DNA here is from genome assembly GCA_018342105.1 of Gonioctena quinquepunctata. Taxonomy (NCBI): domain Eukaryota; kingdom Metazoa; phylum Arthropoda; class Insecta; order Coleoptera; family Chrysomelidae; genus Gonioctena; species Gonioctena quinquepunctata. The sequence goes on along the minus strand of JAFIRS010001851.1, from coordinate 50,472 downwards.
GAAAAAAAACAAAAAACGGCTACAGATGAGAATCGCACTGTTGCAGAGCTAGGTCATATGGTATTGGAACAGCGTGATTCTCATCTGTATCCGTTTTTTGTTTTCTTCGCTTCTTTTCATCAAAACATCCATTTTGTGCCAAAGATTTGGCTAAGCTAGTGAATGTTTTGTCTGACGGTAATCTTCTGTCGGGATACCGATTAGCGTATATTATCACTGCTTCTTTTGCATTCCTTCTTGCTTGTTTGATCTGGGAACGCCTTCTAGTGATTTGATGATAAAGTGGACTGTATTCAAATTGAGATTAGAAACCGAATGCACTATTCGACTCACCAATATGTCCAGATGGTTCCGGTGGTTCTTCTCTCGTCTCCTAGAAGGGCCCTCCTGTACTTATGTAGGTATCTGGACTCATCGGGGGATGACACGATCATATGCACATATATACTGCATGCAATGGTATTACCACAAACAATTATAAAGTTTTTAAAAGCGGCACAGTGCGATTGGAGGATCACGACGATAGAATTATAATAATTGTAATTGCAAAAATGGCGGTTTAATAGGTACGTACGTTGATTCAGATACTCGTATTTCCCAATTCTCTAGCTCTTGTATTGACTATGTTTGTAGCAATTTTGATGTACAGAACGTATCATGTTCAGTGATACCATCAGGTTTATCAGATCACGAAGCAGTTACTTGCTCGGTGCTTCTTGACTCATTGAATACACAACGTAAACTTAAGTTTGGGAGACTTTACAGTAGAGTAAATTACAATAGGTTCTATCAGAATTGTCTAAAGATTAACTGGGAAGGTATGCTGTTCCAAAGTGATCCATTCCTCACATTTCACAACGCGCTATTGAATGTGAATGAAATTCGTTGAGGAAAAGATGTTAACAGTGATTGCTTTGTTTATTTTGGAATCGGTTTGTCTCATTTATAAAAATATGTCCCTATTCGAGGCTTCGTGCAATTCTTATAACACCCGTTCCACCGCGTTGAAATTGCCAATTCCTTTAACAAATTTGGCCAGGGATTCTATTTATTACAATGGGGTCAAGATGTTTAATCACTTGCCCTCAGATATAAGACAGGCAAATATTGACGAATTAGTAGAAATTTTGAGGAATATAAAGAATAAGAATGCAACTGGTTATGATGGAATCTCCATAAAAATTATCCAAAATCTTCCAATTGATGCATTGCAAACATTGGTATCTCTAATCAACACCTCATTCCATAATGGATTTTTTCCTGATTTTCTGAAAACATCTGTTGTCCTTCCATTATACAAAGGTGGAGATTCAGATGATCCCGCGAATCCTCGCCCGATCTCCCTCATTCCAACTATAGCCAAAGTTATCGAAAAACTTGTGAAAATACGTCTGACGGATTTCCTAAGACGCCACAATATTTTAAGTGAAAGCCAGTTTGGTTTTAAAGCAATAAAAATACGCACGATGCCATCTTTTCATTTCTTTATGATATTTATTCAAAGTTGAATTCTGGTAATGTAGCTGCTGCGGTCTTTTGTGATCTATCGAAGGCGTTCGATTGCGTTGATCATAAGATCTTGCTAAGAAAAATTTACCAATATGGCTGCAGAGAAATGACGCTCAAATGGTTTGATTCTTACCTTTCAGGAAGGAATCAAATGGTAAGAACAACAGGACTTTCAGAAAAAAAGGATATTATGTGTGGAGTGCCACAAGGATCAGTTTTAGGACCCATTTTATTCTTATTATATGTCAATGACCTTGCAAATTTGAGTATTTCTGGAAAATTCACTCTTTTCGCTGATGACACGACGATATTGTGGAACAACAAAAACTCAAATGATTTACACAATGCCATATCTACTGATATGAAAAAAATGAGTGGTGTGATGCTAATTTGTTGTCCTTTTGACCTTTCATTTGGTGATAACTTAGTGATCAAGAACGAGACTCAAACTAAATTTCTAGGTATTCACATTGACAATAAGCTCAAATTTATTGAACATATCAAACATCTTAAAAGTAAAATTTCTTCTGGATGTTATGCAGTGAGAGTAACTTCAATAAATTTGGGAAGTAAAACTGCCAGAACGGTGTATTACGCCCTCTTAGAATCTCACCTACGTTATGGAATACCGTTTTGGGGAGTATGCAATTCATCAGCCCTTCTGTCTGTATTAGTACTGCAGAAACGGGCTATCAGGTATATGTGTAAGATTAAACCTCGTGATTCGTGCAGACACAAATTCGTTGAGGAAAAGATGTTAACAGTGATTGCTTTGTTTATTTTGGAATCGGTTTGTCTCATTTATAAAAATATGTCCCTATTCGAGGCTTCGTGCAATTCTTATAACACCCGTTCCACCGCGTTGAAATTGCCAATTCCTTTAACAAATTTGGCCAGGGATTCTATTTATTACAATGGGGTCAAGATGTTTAATCACTTGCCCTCAGATATAAGACAGGCAAATTTGACCAACAAAATGTTTAGAATAAGAGTAAAAACATTTCTGGCTGATAGACCCTATTATAATTTGCAAGAGTTCTATAATGATAAATTTACGTGACAAAATGTGCATATTTGAATATATGTTATATAAGATTTTTGTTTATATTCTCCCTTGGATATAGATGTTTGTTTGTTTGGTGTAATAGGTGTGTTCATTCATGTAATATTATATATGATTGTATATGTTTATATGTGTATTATATAAGTTTTGATACGATTTTTAAACAAAACTGCACACAACCATGTTGATACAAAATTCGACGATGAACTTTATAGTGTATGTTCTAACATTACTTTTCCGTAGGTGTTTTTATATTTACATTTTATATGTTCTAACTCTACTTTTCCATAGGTGTTTTTATATTTACATTTTATATTTTTATATTTACATTTATATTTATTTTTCACAAGCTTTGTCCACAAGATTTATTCTTAATGACAATAAAGTATATTATTATTATACAACGTCTCTCTCGGTACTCGGTACAGCTCGAAGTAGATCAACTCGGACAGATGATCGACTGTTTTCGGGAATCAGGCGTCCTGGTTGCCGAATAGTGCTAACTTTACTAGCGCGAAATAATTTAAAATATCATAACCATAAAAGCGTTCCGTAACATTGCTAATAATAATCTTTATTCCAGTCAGATCATATTCAAATGATATTGGAACAGTCAAAGAAACAGTACATGTTTACAATCTATATACATATTTACATATAAAATGTATATCTTATAATAAGAGTACCTAATGTTAAGATTATTGGGGTCAATGATATTCAAACAGATAATCACAGGTCATATTCTGCAAACAAGGAAAGACAGAATTATAAGGGTAAAGGAAAAAACTTTTAGAATAAGTGCATTCAGGCAACATGATCATTAAAAAAAAATCTTCAACTTTTTAGTAACATTTGCTGACTAGAAGTTTTCTCAATTTATTTTTGATATACTGTAATTCCTTTCACTCGCAATTTCTTCAGGCAACTTATTGTATAATCGAGCCCCTGCAAAAGATGGGGCATTTTCGAGCAAAGTTGTTCTATGTTGTGGTATATGTAGACGAGTGCCGTATCTTGTATTATAATTGTGATTATCACCACTTGTCGGGAGAATAGAGAGTTTTGATTTGATTATTAATAATGTTTTCATGATATAAATGCATGGTACAGTTAGGATGTTGTTTTCAGTGAAGAATGGTTTACAAGAGTCTGAGCGTTTCATTCCAAAAATTTTGAGATATCAGCAATCTTTGAGATGAGACCGCATTGCCCCAAACAACTATGTTGTAGGATAAGTGAGGATATATGAGGGCATAGAAAATGTTGATAAGTTGAGGCTCATCAAAGATATTTTCAATCTGTAGAATAGCATAATACCCAGTATTTACTTTCTTACTGATATGATCAATGCAATTTCTGAAGGATAGATTGGAGTCTGGAAATGTGCCTAATAATTTCGTGAATTCTGATGTATTACGTAGATTGATTTCTGGGACCAAACGGTTGTTTTTTATATAATACTGCATAAGGATGGTTTTGCTATGATTGAGTATCAATCCATTGGAGGAGCACTAGTTGCTGAATTTGTTATGTATTTCGTTAACTCTCTCATCGAATTCGCGTTCATTTCCACTGTGAAATGCTATAGATATATCATCGGCGTATAATACCAGACAATCAGCATTCATCTAATCCGGGAGATCATTGATAAACATAAGGAAAACCAGTGGACCTAGTATAGATCCTTGTGGTACCCCTAGATTGATGTTATGCAATTTGGATCGTGTTCCATTAAGTTTCACAATAATTTTCCTGTGTCTCAGAAATTACATGAACCACTTCAGTATATTTCCAAGAATTCCTAACGAGTACAGTTTGGTTTCAGTATGATCTAGGTCTAGGCAGTCGAAAGCTTTCGTGAAATCGAAAAATAGGGCACCTACAAGTTTTTTCCTATCAAGAAATTCATAGATATTCTCAACAAATATGCAAATAGCAAAATATCCCGGGATTGAACCCATATTGTGAATCCTTGATGATTTTATGTTTGTCAAGGTAAGATATTAGTCTTTTGTACATAACTCTTTCTATTATTTTACTTATAATCCTGGGTTACTGTTATTTGCCTATAGTTGTCCTTTGAAAGAGGATCGTCCTTTTTATAAATTGGCGTTACCATGCCAAGTTTGATACCTTCAGGAAATATGCCCGACTCGATAAATGATTTATTATATTTGTGAGCGGTTCAGCAATTTTAAAAGCTATGCTTTTCACTAATTTTGTTGAAATGCAGTCAACTACTGAATTTGAAGTTTTTTATAATTTGTATAATTTCTTGATTACAGACCGGGTTGAAGTAAAAGGAATTACTGATATTCAAATTGCACTTAGTACATGGTTCAACATGGTCAATGCCAAAACGATGTTCTATTACAAGTTTGGCGGTTTTTGAAAACTTTTCGCAGAAACTATCAGCTACAATTTTTTCATCATCAATAATTTCATTACCAATTTTCAGTTCGATATTTGATTTACTTTTCGTTTTGCCAGTTTTTTCTCTTACTTGTTTCCAGACGTGTTTTTGTTTATCAACATTGTTGCTAATATTTTCAATGTTTGTTTGATGATATGCTTTTTCAACAGATTTCATTTTCGATAATTCTCTATATTCTAACTCTAAGTATTCATTTAAAAAATTATTTTTTAGTCAATGTACATTTTTTGAAGTTTTCCCCATTTCGATTATTTCTTTAGTTATCCAATATTTTTTGTTGGTATGGCCTCTATTCTGATTTCTTTTTATAACTGGGCAATGAAGATCGAGTGCATAAGTTAGCATGTCGAGAAAACTTCTATATATTTCATTGATGTCAGCGAGGGTATTCAAAGAAAAAAGTAGTCCTTTGTTAAATGATCTTGTAGGTTTTTTATGTTATCTTCTCTCGCGTCTCGGAAGATTGATTGATGGCGTTGCCTAATGTATAAATCTACTTTTATGTTCAACTCAGGGCCAAAGTCATCGGATTCGTTGATATCGTATTTTTCCTCTGATCCAGTGTCCACTAACACATTCCTACCTTTGTCCTTCCTACTTCTTTCCATCATATCAGAGTAGGAACTCTTTTGTAGGTCTTTTTTGTCTGCCAGTGTATTTACATTTTTTCGTGGAGTATTTTCCACAATCGTATCTGCTGATGAGAATGAATCATGATCACTCATGTCGTTTGTTGTTGATGGCTTGTACTCGTAATTATTACGGGGATGATTGGCGAGCATTTCTATCATTTCTTTTTAGTTGGTGGATTTCTTGTTTTAGAATTGCGATTTGCTCTAACAAACTTTCACTATTTCTCTTTCAATTCGTCTCTACTTATTTCACTGAACTCTTTGTCATTTTTATTTGCTCATTGGATACTGGAACGTTCATAAACACGTCAACTCACACGACAGCACAAACACAAATACAAATACAGTTCAAAATGTGATATAGTTTAAAATGTGATATTTCTCAGATGGCCGCAAGTGGATGTGCAGGGGCAGATAAGCTTAAGAAATCGTGCAAATATTGTGAAAATAATATTTTGACTGGACCATCCTGTGTTAAGTGCGGTAGTTCGTTTCACAATAGTTGTGCAAAAAGAATTAAATCATGCTGTGACGCATCTATTAATCAAATAGATCAACATGAACTCAACGATATAGTTGCTACTGAAGAAGCATACCTAAGAGAAGAAAACCAATTACTGAAGCAACTGGTAACAGACGAAGAAACTATTATCAAAGACAAGGAGAGTATTATCTCATTATTGAACAACAAAATACTTTCATTAGAGGATAAATTAAAACGATGAGTTTTCACAGAGTAATGCAAAAAATGATAAAGGTGGTGGAGCAAAAAACCAATCTTCTACAAAAAAGACCTCGACCGAATATGTTGATAGTCCTGTGAACAAAAAAAGGGACAAAAACACTCATTTTATTCAGCATGACTTGAATCGACATGATGGTATTTCTGGGATATAGGGTGATCTAGGCATCAATGCGGATGATGTATCATATGAAATCATGGAAATTCAAACCCTACAAAAGTGTGATGATCTTATCAATTTGGTTGACTCCAGGCCCAAAGCCTCAATTGGTCAACCTCACTTATCTCCAGTAGACCATTCAAATAACGAGACTAATGAAAAATGGCAAAATGTTCAGAGGAAAAATAAAAATAGAAAACGAATTGTAGGTCAGGCTGATTCAGAAAACCTTAAATTTAAAAGTGGTAGTCCTAAAGTTTGGATGTTTCTGAATAGAGTCACCCAAGAGGTTATTGAGGATGACATTGTTGAATTTCTGGAAGAGAAGACTGGAACTAAAGGTGAATTCATAGTTAAAAAATTAAGAATTTCGGAAGGTAGCAGGTACTCGAATTTCTTGGCAGCTGGTGATATGAAGTTCATGAAGGACTTGTACAACTCTACTTTCTGGCCTGAAGGAGTCGGTTTTAGAAGATTTAACTTTTATCTTTATTATCAGAAATTTGGTATTAGGAATGTTCTGGAAGGCATTCAAGGAGAAAACCGACCTAGTGAAGAAGAAAATCGACCTAGTTCTTTTTTAGACATAGGAAATCATTAGATAATATAGGTGGTAGTCATAATTCCATAATCAATATCAATGAACAAATGTATCCAGCGAATAATGTAAGTCTCGAATCTACCAGTACTAAATTGTGTGTTATGCACTTCAATGTACAAGGCTGTTTTAACAAATTACTTGATTTAGAGTTGATTCTTGATCAACACTCTCCTGATATTCTATGTATGAGGGAGAGCTGGCTAAAATCACAAGAATGTTCATGTTATCAACTAACCGGCTATAACTTGATCTCATCCTTTTGTCGGGAGAAGCATATCAGAGGAAGAGTATACATTTTTGCTAGAAAATTCTTGAAAGTTAATAAAATTCCTATTGACTCTAGCATCGAGATAGACATTGAGGTATGCGCATTGGCATTACATTGTAAGAGTAAAACTATAATAATTTTATCTGTACATAGATCACCTCTTGGTAATACTGAGACTTTTTTTGATTCATTTGATCAGACAATTGAGGCTCTATATAGTAAGTATAAGAACATGGAAATAATCGTTTGCGGTGACTTCAACATTGATATGTTGAGGTTGAGCAATAATAAAATAGACTTTATAAATATGCTTCAGCAACACAATATTAGTGATATTATTAGTGAGCCTACTCGCATATGGGGAGAATCGGCAACGTGGTTCAACCCTGAGTTGGTTTGTGCTGACGGTATTTAATACCTGCCTACGAGTGTTATGGTGCGCTGTCACTAGAGTGTACCAATTTATTCAAGGTTTCGTTGATATGCACGATTGCATTATTGTTGTCTATTTACTTTGGATTTTATGGTCTCGTTTTTGAAATATAGATACCATACGCTTCCCGAATAATTTTCATTATTTCATGTCATGCTATTCTAGTAATTCATCATTGTTGAGATTTTAGTTTGAAGTGAACCAAATAAGGGTGATCTTGAATAAAAATTAACTTGGGTACTCGACCTTTTTTATTTCCAACATCGTTTGGTAAGTTGGTGATGTTGTGTGGTACTTTGGGTATTTGGCGTTTTTCAATTAATTTACCTGGCGCCCATTCACATCAATTTTCAATTTAGCTACTGGTGAACCCCACCCATCTCCACTGATAAGCGTAGCAGCAAATACCCACCTGTGAGGTTAATTGGTAGTCAGGTGGCCTAGTGACCTTGAGTAGTTTGTGAAGGTCAACAACATTTTGTCAATTTCTGATCCTATTTCATTTTCTATTAATCATTCCTCTATTTCCGATCACACTTTCCAGCTGGCATCTTCCTGCTATGATCAGATGGACCAAAATCTTAAAAAACACACGAGATGTTATAGTGACAATAATATTGAGTTATTTCCTAGCTTTCTATCAGAGACCGATTGGTCGCCATTGTATGTCATAGATGATGCTAATTCTAAGTTTGAGTATTTTTATAATACAATTTCTTATTATTTCGACATTTCATTTCCAAAAAAGTCAATTATGAACAGAAAATCCGAGGTCCCCAGGTGGATCAGTAATGAGTTGAGAGAATTGGGCAGAAGGCTAACTTAGGTATCAGAGTTAAACAAAGTATATAAAAATGGTTTATATCAGAAGGAATATCATGACCTTAAAAAAACTTATCAGGCCAAATTAAAAAATGCTAAAAAAACTTACAATGATGACAGAATCTCTTCAGCTAACAATAAAGTGGAAGAATCCTGGAAAATAATCAGGGAAGCACAGAATGGTTACACTGGCAATGCCATACCTTTTCTCCAAAGTGCTGATGATGGGGACATTCTTTCTAATAATTATGATATTAGTAACCTTTTTAGTGATTACTTCTCAACAGTCAATAGTAGTATATCCAAACCTGATACTAAAAATTATTAATTATATATCACCCGCTCTACAAAGTATTTATTTATACCCTGTTACTAAAATCGAAATTGGGGAAGTTATAAAAAAAGTCTGCAAGAAACAATCATCGGGTATTGATGAAATTCCTGGCAATGTCACTAAATGGTTGCTAATTTGATCTCTGAGCCTTTGATGGATATAGTGAACGCCACTTTCACTAAGGGGAGTTTTCCCGATATCCTGAAAATGTCTAAAATTGTACCAATTTACAAAAATAAGGGTTCTCGCTCTGATTGTGCATCTTACAGGCCTATATCTCTACTTAGTCAGTTTTCTAAGATTATAGAATACTGTTTTTTCCAAAGATTATATAATTACTTAGAATCCTTCAGATTATTGTCTTCCAATCAGAATGCTTATAGAAAAAATAAATCTACAGTTGGAGCAATTGATCAACTCATTAAACATGTGCTGGATATTTTGGATAACAAACATCACACTTTTGGATTATTTTTCGATTTTAGTATAGCATTCGACCTCATTGACCATGACATACTAGTACACAAATTGCAGTTATATGGTGTACGTGGCTCAGCATTGAATTGGGTAAGCATTGAAAGTGTGTCAATAGGGGTACCTCAAGGTTCCGTTCTAGGACCTCTTTTATTTTTATTTTTTATGAATGATCTCCCGAAATTCTGTTCTAAAGCTTCCTTAACTGTTATTTTTGCGGATGACACCAACATCTTGGTATCTGCGAGTACTATGTCTGAAGTAATTAAAAAAGCTCAGGAAGTAACTGATCAAATTTCTGAGTGGTGTTCACTAAATGACCTCCTTCTAAATACTGCTAAATCTCAAATGCTCAACTTTGTCACGAAAAATACAGCAATTGATATAAGCTATTTGGTTAAATTAAATAATGTATCTTTACATCAAGTAAATTGTACTAAGTTCTTAGGGGTCGAATTTGATGATAAACTTACCTGGAAGTACCATGTTGATAGTGTCAAAAACTTAGTAAACATATATATATTCAATTCGTCAGTTGAAACAAACAGTCTCTCTTGATGTTCTCAAACTTCTATACCACAGTCTAATTCAATCAGTTTCTCCTATGGTCTTGAACAATGGGGTTTATCAGCGAAAGCTAACGAAGTCTTTGCTATTCAGAAAAAAGATATTAGAATTTCGGCTGGTGCATCTTCAAGAGAACATTGTAGGCCATTATTCATTCATCACAGTTTTTTAACTATGCCATGTTGAAATGGATCATACATGGTTACCTCTACTCAGAGAGGAAGTGAGATATGGTAGAATGCAGATAAACTGATCTGAACAACACCCCATATATCAAATGAGCAATACGTCACTCTCAAACTTTTTTGGCAGATCTCAATTGACATCCGTCAGTTGAAAAAGCGAAAAAGACTCTGCGAGAAAAAATCCAAATTATAAAACAATTAAAGGAGATCTAGAAGATTTTGAGAACGGGGGCAGATATAGTCCCCGAAACGCCAAGCAAAAACTATATAGAGAAATTTCTTTAAAAAAAATTTAAAAAAATTTTTTTGATAGGCAAATTCGGAAAACAAGCTATTGACAAATCGATTCATTTTTCTATAGGAAATATAATTTGGTGAACGCAATAACTTATTGGGGTGAACTAATTAGTTTGCCCTTTCTACACTTGTATAGATTTTCCTGATTATAGTTTCATTTTCAGACTGTGGAAGGTTACCCAAAGAACATGTCAAGAAACCATGTTTGTATATTTACAATACTCTGATATATATTAAAAACAATATTTCAATGATTCCAAAAAATGAACAAATCCACGATCATTCTACTAGAAATAACTCGCATCTACATCAACCTTACAGTAGATTGACGGTATCACAGAATCATCCCATGTACTGCGGGGTTAAACTTTATAACAGGCTAAATAGTGACATTAAATCATCTTATATTAATATATTTAAAAGGCGACTCAAAATTCTGTTATTGCAAAAAGCATACTACTCTGTTGAAGAGTTTCTCTTTGAAACCTAATAGTATTACATGTTTTCATAATTTTATTTTATTTCTACAATATTATTTTTACAATATTTGTCCTCGTCTGATGATCGAGTTGTATAACAATTGTATCATTGACTAATGTCTGTTTTTTTTTATTAGAATTGTGTAGTACCTATATTTATTGTATTATATTAACTTTTAGCTGTTTGACCTGTTGGATCAGTGTGTATTTTACGATGATGTTATGTTATGTTCTGCTTTTACTAGTGTTATTGTGAATGATTACTAATTCAATAAATGTTTGATTGATTGATTGATTGATATCATATCCAACTTTTCTGCATTCGAAAATTGAACCAGTTTTCAATTTTACGAAAAACCAACACAAAACTGGATACACTTTCGTAAAATCTGACAGGTTTTCTGACAGATCGATAAATACTCGTATTATTGCATTTATTATGACGCTTTCATGGCCCTCTTTATAATATGCAATAAAGTTGGTGTTTTTCATCAGTATTCAAGGGAAACTATGAGTGTGCTATATGGCTGAATTCAGAATTTGATGCAGAATCGCAAAAAGCATTGAAAAATCTGGGACGCCATTTAAAAAAATTGGCGGACGTGTGACGCCTAGTGATCTCTACGTAAATAAGAGGACCCTTTGACATCAGGATCATCTGCTCTCACGAAATATGGATATCATCTTTCATTTCCCAGATATTTCCCGCGGAGTTTTATATGGGACACCTGTATAATTGCATTTGTTTTTTAGGTCTTGGTGTGAAGGTTAGGTGATAATTTTCCTATAAATAATCATAAAAAAGTTTGATCCATGGACTTATGTTCGTTATCTTAATGGAGTGTAAAAGATAAATAATATAAATAGAGAGAACAAGAATCCCGATCAGAATTAAATTGATTATTGTGCGACCGTTCACATAAAGATTCATAACCCAATTCAATATGATAATATATTTTGTCGTGGCATTAGTGAGTGTGGGAATTTTTTATATTGTGAAGCATGTGATGGAATGTGTGAGATGTTACAAATTGGTACGAAAACTCCCAGGACCGGAATTATTTCCCCTACTTGGAAATATTCCAGATCTGATATGTGATGATGGTGAGCTACATAAATGATCAATTTCAATATAGAATACAAATAGAAATATATGCTACCAAGATTAAATTCATACAGTGCCCCTGGTTCGAACGGTTCGATCTAGAACAATTAGTCTAATAAATAAAAAAATGTTTACCAAAATCTAACAAAAACTACAAACAGGTGTAATTCTGGATCCAGGTAGTTAAATGTGCAAAGTATCCATTAGGCAATTCTTCACCATGCCAAGGCCGTAAAAATCCAAATAAATTCAAAAACTTTGAATTTTCTTACTTTTAGCTGTAACTGCAATGATAATGGAGATACAGAAAAAAGTTCGGAACAAAAGTTGTAGCTTGTGATTTTCTCTCTGCAAGAATTATTGAAATTTTCGATATATATGTATACAGAGTGGCCCACCACATTCGCCTCGGTATTTCTACGAGAAATGAAGAGAGTTAGGGAAAAATATTTAGCACAGTCATATGTGGGTCCATGGGGAGCATATTCCAAAATTATTTTGAAATATATAGGGAGATCCCCAAAAAAATTAAATACCAAAGTTATATTTTTTCTTATGGAACACCCTATATTTTTTTAAATTTTTAGATACTATAGACAAAATAAAGGTGAGTTACTATTATAGTTCCCATACTTAAAACTGACCGTTTCTGAGAAATTTTGAGAAATTTAAAAATACAGACCATAATTTGAAAATTGTTTTCACCCTGTAACGTGTAACGAGCTGCTCGTGATTAAATGTACTGCTTAGCTCAAAGGTTAGAGTTGAGTACTACATGAAATTTTTAATGCAATATTATACAGAGTGGCGAAAAAAATTGCCTCAAAATTTGGACACACATTTAATTAAATAACTTCTTAAAGTTGAATGGAACACCCCGTATTAAGTGGCGTAATTTGACGCTGAATTAGATTTCCTTCAAAACTATATTAGGGTTCCCTATACCTATCTCTACTGCTTTTTACACAAAAGGCGTTTTTATATTTTACTTATGAGTAATTTTTTTATCTTAAAAATGAAACACACTGTATTGTGATAAAAAGCTTTGAAAGCATTTTTGAAGTCATTTTATCGAAAAAGTAAGAATCTTAAATAGTTTATTATTTTAATAAATGCTCAAAATGGTGTCCATTATTCTCGATGCATAGGCGAACTCTTTCTTGAAATGAGTGCTGAACTCTGGATAACATATTTTGCGGTATGGAACGAAACGCATTTCTTATTCGTACTTTCATATCCTGAGGTGTCGTTGGCGGTGTATCGTGAACAATACTTTTGATATATCCCCATAAAAAATAGTCGGGACTTGTAAGGTCCGGAGACCTGGCTGGCCAGTTCTGTGGACCTCCTCGTCCTATCCATCTATTTGGATATTGTCGATCTAACTCGTTTCTAACACGTCTATCAAAGTGTGCAGGAGCACCATCTAGCTGCATCCACATCCGTTGACGAATATTAATAGGTATACTTTCCAACAGCACAGGCAAATTATCCCTAATAAATCCGAGAAACATGACGCCGTTTAAGTGACCATCAAAAAAGTAAGGACCTACTACTTGCGTTCCAATTATTCCACCCCACACATTAACAGACCATCTGTGCTGGTGATCAAGGGTTCTAAAAATATTAGGATTTTCGTCACTGTAATAGTGATAGTTATGTCTGTTAACTAATCCGTTGTTATGAAAAGTTGACTCGTTGGAAAAAAGCACATAATCAAAAAAAAATTCTTCATTACCAAACTTTTTTAAAGCCATAAACAAAAATTCAGTCGTCGATCATAATCTTCTTCAAAAAGCTGTTGATGTAGTTGGATGCGATACGGGTGGAATTTGTACTTTTTAATTATTCTTTGGATACTCTGTCTGCTTATTCCAGTTGTTTCACATATTTTTCGCTGACTTGTGTGAGGGTGTTCAACTAGAGATAACATCACTAAATATTCATTTTCCCCATTTCCAGTAACCGGTTTTTACCGTTCTTGCTTATTATAAGATACACTGCCTGTTCTTCGGAAAAGCTGCAACAACTTTTCCAATGAACGCTTGTTAGGATGACTCCTGTTAGGATACCTTTGGGCATATACTCTTGACGCTAATAAACAGTTTTCTTCACACTCACCGATTATCAAAATCATATCAATTCGTTCTTCCTGAGGATAAGTTCTCATTTTACAATATTTCAAAAAGACAATAATTTTAAACTAGTTAAAACAATGATAATGGTTTGATCAACAAGTTGTGTCACTGTCAAATACTTTTTGTTTCATAATAATAATTAACGTCATCTAGGCCAGAGCCTACTATTATTAAAAAAATAGTATAATAGGTTTTATAGGAAATCGTAAATGTATGTTTTTATTGACCCCATATTGTAATTTTGGTATTTATTTCAATATGAAGTCTAATCTGCTAAGAAACAAGCGAATTTAACATATTTCGCCTCAATGATTAAGACACGTGCATCTTCTCATTTTGAAGAATGCTTTAATATTTCAGAAATGGCAATAAATTTGAGTTTTTACATTTGCCTGCATTTTACTTTAGATACACCGTATTTTCAAAAATTTTAACTTCTGCTTCTAGCGAATCCACGTATTCCTTAATAAAAAGGTTTTTAAAACGCTTTTCATTACAATACAGTGTGTTTCATTTTTAAGATAAAAAAATTACTCATAAGTAAAATATAAAAACGCCTTCTGTGTAAAAAGCAGAAGAGATAGGTATAGGGAACCCCAATATAGTTTTGAAGGGTATCTAATTCTGCGTCAAATTACGTCACTAATTACGGGGTGTTCCATTCAACTTTAAGAAGTTATTTAATTAAATGTGTGTCCAAATTTTGAGGCAATTTTTTTCGCCACTCTGTATAATATTGCATTGAAAATTTCATGTAGTAGTTAACTTTAACCTTTGAGCTAAGCAGTACATTTAATCACGAGCAGCTCGTTACACGTTACAGGGTGAAAACAATTTTCAAATTATGGTCTGTATTTTTAAATTTCTCAAAATTTCTCAGAAACGGTCAGTTTTAAGTATGGGAACTATAATAGTAACTCACCTTTATTTTGTCTAAAGTATCTAAAAATATAAAAAAATATAGGGTGTTCCATAAGAAAAAATATAACGTTGGTATGTAATTTTTTTGGGGATCACCCTATATATTTTAAAATACATTTGGAATATGCTCCTCATGGACCCATATATGACTGTGCTAAATGTTTTTCCCTAACTCTCTTCATTTCTCGTAGAAATACCGAGGCGAATGTGGTGGGCCACCCTATATATATTTATATATATATATATATAGATATATATATATATATATATTATATATATATATATATATATATATATATATATATATATACATATATATTTTTATATAAATCTATATACAAGATTTTGAATCTATAACTCACAGAAAAACCTACGTCACACATCCAAAGCAATTATTGTTTACTTTTTAGTGCATTTGAATAAAAGCCTGTGTTTTATTAATTATTTTATTTTGTGTTTTTTAGTACTTAGGTACGCCTTAATCTATGCATTTTGTTGGAGCATCATTATTATGAGGCCTTTTCCTGTAAGTTTGGAGCTATCTAGTCCTTCAATGAGGAGACCATCTAAAGATCAATTCATCCGTCATTTTGGAGTTATCATCTTCAATTTATGAATTTTAATTAAAATCAATAATCTCCGACCCCAAAAACCCCGACATACCAATTTTGAATCAAATTGGGCCATAATTCAAAACTCTTCCGCCACCTTGAATCTGATGGAAAATTCATAATCTCCGACTCCGAAAACCCCACATATAAATTTTGAGTAGAATCGAACCATAATCACAACACTCCCCCGCCATTTTGGAGCCGCCATCTTGAATTTATACATTTTGACCGAACATTCATAATCTCCGACCCCGAAAACCCCCACATACCAATTTTGAATCGAATCGCCATAATCACAAAACTTTCC
This sequence comes from Gonioctena quinquepunctata, assembly GCA_018342105.1. Lineage (NCBI taxonomy): Eukaryota > Metazoa > Arthropoda > Insecta > Coleoptera > Chrysomelidae > Gonioctena > Gonioctena quinquepunctata. The sequence goes on along the minus strand of JAFIRS010001851.1, from coordinate 34,390 downwards.
GCCATCTTGGACCGCCATCTTGAATTTAATTTTGACAAAAATTCACAATCTGCGTCCCCGAAAACCTCCACATACCAATTTTGAATCGAATCGTACAATAATTACAAAACTCGTCCACCATCTTGGAGCCGCCATTTCGGTTTTTTCTCTAACAATAATTCCATGATTCATTGTCACCAGAATTATGAACACCTGCCAAATTTCAGCTCAATCGGATGTCGGCAAGTGCTCCAAAAATAGATTATAAATTTTAAATCGGAAAGAATGACATACGAACGAAGCAAGTTAAAAACTTGTAATAAAAACATTGAGTTCGAAATATCACACGTTATTTAACACATACAGTGTTCTCAAAAGTCCCCTCCCCCCCTCTTATTTTTGGAACGATTATACAATACATAAACAAGTGAAATTTGGAAACTGAATATTAAAGGTTGTAAACTTCCCTACTAGTGATGATAGATGACAAAATCGTCAAAGATGACGTCACAAGGCCATTGTGACCAATAATTTTAAATGGAACCCTACGGCAAGCGACACCTCTTTTGAAAGGTATCGAAAAAACCTATTCAATGATACTAATTTTGTTTGTGTTTATGGCAGTTTTAATGGCTCATTAGTTAACATTAAAATTTAAATTCTATTCAGTTAGATATTGATTACAGATTTAAGAATCAGTATCTACTCAAAGAAATTGCTCGAAGTGACCTCCATTTACTTCCTGACAGTGAAATCCTATTTTTAAACTCTTCTCGTACTTTTGCAAATGTGTCTGCGGAAACAGCTTCACATTCTGCAACAATACGTTGTTTTAAAACGTCAATATTGTCAGGTTCAATGGCGTAAACCTTCGATTTAAGGTACCCCCACAGAAAAAAATTCAAAGGTGTGAGGTCCGGAGATCGAGCTGGCCATTCCGTTGAACCTCGTCGTCCAATCCATCTACCACGATACTCCTCATCCAAATACCGTCTTACTGCACCGTAATAGTGTGGAGGAACACCATCCTGTTGGAATGTTATTTCCAAATTGCCGAATTCATCTGGATTACCTTCCAAAATTTCAAGGATTAACTAACGGTTCTATTGCGTTTTGCAACAGCTCCAGATAAACCTCACCAGTTAAATTAGTATTCAAAAAAATAGGCCCAACGATGTGGTTTCCCAGGATACCCGCCCAAACATTCACCTTCTGGGGAAATTGGGTATGTGTTTCACGAAACAGGTGAGGATTTGCGTCACTCCAATACCTCACATTCTGTGTATTTACATTTCCATTTAGATAGAAAGTACTTTCGTCACGAAAACAAATTGTTTTGACATAGTCTGGCTGTTGGTTAATTTTAGTTTCCATATTTTCACAAAATTCTAGTCTTCGGTCTGGGTCGTCGTCTGACAGCTGATAAACCATTTTTAATTTGTATGGATGAAATTTGTTTTTTTTCAACACCCTGACTTCACAGGTAGATGCAAGGTGAGTTGTTGAAGAAGTAGGATTAACTATTACTTCTGCCAGTATATAAATTTTTTTCTCATCAGAAATTTGTGGTCTGCCAGATCGTTTCGCATCATTGATACTACCCGCTGTTTCAAACTCACGAAGAAGCTCCCTTAAATAAGCCCTCGAAACGGGGCGATCGGGAAACCTCTCATTAAAAATGCGTTCTGCTGCATGAATATTTTGTCCAGTTTCACCAAGAATTAGGATCGCTGCTACTTTATCACCTGAAGCACGTACCATTTCGCTTCTTGAAGCACTTATACGTTCGGCTCACAACAGTTCAACAAATTATTAAAATGTACAAAAATATTAAAAGTACCAAAAGCTGCTAAAACAGTTAAACGTTCGATCAACAATACACAAATTATGAAATGTACAAAAACTTGGACAATTACAAAAACGTCGAATTAGGGATACTTACAAAAACGTCAGCTTCTTTGACAACTATCCAGAGGCGGAGCTTGAATTTTGAATTTTAGTATTAACTGATTTAATTCATCAAAGCTTTGCGTTTTTTAAAAGCGAGTTGCCAAAACTGCCATAAACACAAACAAAATTAGTATCATTGAATAGGTTTTTTCGATACCTTTCAAAAGAGGTTGCCGTAGGGTTCCATTTAAAATTATTGGTCACAATGGCCTTGTGACGTCATCTTTGACGATTTCGTCATCTATCATCACTCGTAGGGAAGTTTACAACCTTCAATATTCAGTTTCCAAATTTCACTTGTTTATGTATAATCGTTCCAAAAATAAGAGGGGGGAAGCGGACTTTTGAGAAGCACTGTATAGTAATATCTGTAATATTTCAATATATTCACTTACAAAATATGTTATTGAAATTTTTGCGTTGCATCGTACGAACGTTGTTGAAGGTGTGTGACTTCGATGTTACCGGGAATGGTTTGTTATATTTCATGATTTTTTCTACCCTCTTCATGAGTACATTGTGTAGATTGAGTTATAGTACATGAGCCTGATTTTATTTTTTGGCAACATGTAAAGATCAGTTTTCATTACTACTACTATAAACAAAGTTTAAAAAGGTTGTTATGAATCTAACTTGAGATTTTGATATCATTTCGATTGTTAATAGTGTTGGGGTCTTTTTTGATATATATCATCTCAAATTTAACTGGCAGAGCTATGAAGCTTGCTCAACCGAAATTCAGGAAAAGTAATATAGAAATAAAAGGATATTTTGAATGAAAATAAATACTCCTGCCACTTTGCAGAAATAACAATAAAAAACGAATTTATGAGATCTACAATAAAAATGGTAATAAAGAAAAGAAAACAACGACATACATACCTTTACCATGCTTAGACAAACTATCGAATAGGATTAATAAAACAATGGAAATATACAACATAACTATATCACAACGACTGCAAAATACGAATACCATTTATTCAAAATTAAAACCAAAAATACCAAAAAGTACCTATATAGGTCAAACAAAACAATATTTGCTGAATCGAATACAAGCCCACAAGTACTCAAAAACTGACATTACAGCCTTATCCAAACACGAAAAAGGAAATTAACATAATTTTGACCAAAGAAAGGAATCCAGGACTAAGAACATTCCTTGAAATGATACATATTAAAAAAGACCCCAACAGCATTAACGATATAAATGATATCAAAAACTTAAGCCAGGTTTATAACAACCTTCTTTAACTTTGTTCATAGTAGTATTAATAAAAACTGATCATTACATGCTGCCAAAAAAATGGCTCATCTACTATAACTCAATCTAAACAATGTACTCATGAAGAGGGTAAAAAAAGCATGAAAGATAAACAAACCATTCCCGATAACATCGAAGTCACACACTTTCAACAATGTTCGTCCGATGCAAACGCGAAAATTCAATAAAATATTTTGTAAATGAATATATATAACAGATATTATTATATTGTGTAAAATAACGTGTTATATTTCGAGCTCAATGTTTTAATTATTGAAGATGACAACTCCAAGATGGCGGATGAGTTCATCTTTAGATGGCCTCCTCATTGAAAGACTAGATAGCTCAGAACTTACAGGAAAAATGCCTCATAATAACGATGCTTTAACAAAAATGCATAGATTAAGGCGTACTTTAGTACTAAAAAGCACAAAATGAAATAATTAATAAAAAACCTTTTTAAACACAAGCTTTTATTCAAAGACACTGAAAAGTACAAAATAATTGCTTTGGATGTGTGACGTAGGTTTTTCCGTGAGTTATAGATTCAAAAGCTTGTCGCTTTTGTATTTGAACCGAAAACTTTGCGCACATGCTTTTGAATCTCTAACGGAATAACCTACGTCACACATCCAAAGCAATTATTTTGTACTTTTTAGTGCATTTGAATGAAAGCTTGTCTTTAAAAATTGTTTTTAATAATTATTGGGGATGAATCCACGTTCACAATAAATGGAGTTCCATATTTTGTCTTTTCCAATGAAAACTAGTATTGTTAACGACAAATTAATAGGGCCGTTTTGTTTTCGCCAAAACCTAGATGGTGATACCCAGCAATTTTGTGGCTTGTACGAATATGTGCAAGTTCTCCACTGAGTGTATATAGGTTTGGTTCTCCAGTAGGTTGCCCAATTTGACTGTCTCCTGCCGTCCAGAGCTCTTGCTATCCACATGTTCAAGCTTTTGAGGTTCATATTTCCGCAGCATTTAATTAATACTTGGTATTTGATGATTCAAAGAACCTGATTGTATATTGTCTTCATAACCTGATTGTATATTGTCTTCATAACGACCATACCACTTCACTTCAAATATCTTATAAAATGGTCCACAGACGATGCAACTTGTTGTACAACAAGTTGTTCAATCTTGGTTGGTCCAACCGTTTGAACGACAATAGTAGGAGAGCCTACGAGGCTAAATGGGGATTTACTCGAGCGTCGTGGGGACCTATTGGATTTCAAAGATGAGATGGTAGATATAAAAAAGATTATACGATCTATACTCTCTTTCACCGGTGAAGAGAGCGTATACAGGTTTTCAAAAATGTTAAAAAAAAATAGTCATATAGAAATACTCGAGCGCGTCAGATATGAATAGTGTATATTCCCCACGTGTCTCTGGTGACGGAGGTATGTTAATCTGCCGGTTTGCATGGTGGGGGTGGCCGTGTGGAAGGATAGAAAATGGGAAAAAAATATATTCGAGCGCGTCAGATATCCAGAGAGGATGTTAAGCGAACCCGAAAGAAACTCCCATTCAAAAGACTGACGATTCGAACGTGACGCAAACTCGCGGCGGCTTTTTGAAAATGCAAAAAAAACTCGCCATCTTGAAATACTCGAGCGCGTCAGATTATCATAGAGATGGATCAGCTTGATGTCCTAGACATGCTGACCCATAATCTGACAATTATTTGGAGAGATTTTCTTAATCTGACGATTTGAAAAAAATATGATTTTTTTTATCATTAAATGTGTCAAATAAAATGCCCGGAAAATAGCATGAAATGGAAATAACAGGAACATGTGATTCGGAACTCTCCCCAGAAACTACCGGTGCGTTATCACATTCCGCTGCACTTTACTGTGCTCCGAATTTTGGAAATTGGAAGGTATTTTAATCGCTGTGAATAACTTATAACACTGTGCGTGATATCCTTAATTCAATGATGTTTCAGCCGAAAGAACCGGTTTGTTCCGACGATACTCCAAAACCGTCTTGCATTTTTTGTATATTTTCGATGTAAATTTAACAATTTTTCCAGATGTATCTTGTTCACAAATTACACACTTCATAATGATATCACTCATAGTCTAGCTGATATTTAATACACAAAAGTTAATTCGCAAAACTTATATTAAAACACAAACAAGCCAGAGCATTGTGTATGTAATGTGAAAGTAAAGAGAGGAGTGGAGTGGGGAATACATGCTTCATTGCAGCTGCACTCACAAAACTTTATTTACGTCTTTTGTTACTTCGGCTTGTGAAAATCGGCAGATTATATTTTTCCCGTTATCCTTGAATTATATCCCTCAAAATAAAAATAAAATCGACCGCGCTCGAGAATGTCAAGGTAACGTTTTTTTTTGGCAAGTTTGTAACCCAGCCACTCCCTCACGTCGGGCTCAAATCGTCAGAGTATTGAAATGCACACTTTTCAGGATATAAGTAACCCACCTTACCTTAATCGGACGCGCTCGAATATTTCTAATGATCGTTTTTTTTACTATTCTGATCGGCTGCCCTAAACGCTAGGCCCTACTTAGAAGGCTTATATATGGTGGAGGTACTCAACAGGGAGCAAAGTATCCCCCCTTATGGTAATCTGCTGCCTTGAGTAAATCCCAAAATTCCCTATTGGGCTCCCCTATGTTATTGATTATTTCAAGTACTTCGGCTTGTGGAAATCGGCAGATTATATTATTCCCGTGATCCTTGAATGATTTCCTTCTGAATGAAAAAAAACCGCGCCCAAGAATGTCCAGGTGACGTTTTTTTTGCAACTTTGTGACTCTCGTATTTCCTTATGTCACGTGCAAATCGTCAGATTATTGAAATGCACACTTTTCTGCATGTAATTAACTTACCTTGCCTTAATCTGACGCGCTCGAGTTTTTCTAACGATCGATTTTATTTTACTATTCTGATCGGCTGCCCTAAACGCACGACCCTATATAAAGGGTTATGTATGGTGGGGCTACTTAACAGGGTGCAAGGTTTTCCCCCTTATGTTATTCTGCCGCGCTCGAGTAAATCCCAAAATCCCCGCTTGGGCTCTCCCCTATGACAATTGCAACGTGTGTGGCGTTATCGTTCAATCAATCGTACAACGCGGTCGAGTCGTATGAAAGTTTAGCATGTTTAAAAATATGTCGTACAACCCGGTCGGATATACAAGTTTGAACGCATGTATCTATTTGGTGACTTATTGATACGATTTCATTTCAAAAATTAACATCGTGTAGTGAAATTGTCCGCTAAAATGGAGAACAATAAACAGTTTTGGATAGAGTTTATCGAAAATTATAGAGAGCAATCTTGTTTGTGGAATGTTACATCTAACGAGTACTCGAATAAACATAAACGTAACGCAAGTTACGAAATTTTATTGAAAAAAATGAAGGAAATTAAACCAGCAGCACAGCTTCTATAAAAGAAAATCAAAAATATGAGAACAACGCGAGAACTACAGCAGCCATTTCCTTTTTTGAAACAGTCGGTGTCATGGCGAACAATTAAAATATACAAGATTAGTTGTACAACCGATCGCTTGAATTTTTTCCACGACTGTGGGCAAAACTCTCTACGATCTGTCTGTACGATTTATAGTGCAACCTATTGTAAAGGGATATATCCCCCTAATATCAAACTTTGGCGCCTTTCACTGTTCTCGGTTTTACCTCGGGCGCCACCTTTTGGTTTGTAGTGGAAAAGGCCATTTTTGCTGCGGGCAGTCTCAGTGAAGAAAAACACTCCAGGGGTCAGTATGGTCGTCACAATATAACGGGGCCAGCAAGGCAGGCTTTAATTGCCTTTAACTTGGTTTCGAACCTGGGCGGCGTCTGCTCACTAGGTGCTTAAATTCTACTTAAGATAGTAAATGAAAGAATACTCTAAAAAGGATAAACAGGTGTATTAATATAATAGCAATACAGTCAGGGCGGCTGATGTCAGCCTCAAATTATCACCACAAATATAGTAGAATGGCAAGCACTAGCTACAGAAAAAGCGGGGAGGGTGTGTTTACGTAGGCGGGGAAAACGAAGTAACCAAAAAGCTCTGGTGAAGGGGGGGGGGGTTATACGGATTAGTATGCAAGCTCAAAAACGGGTTCAAGGCAACAGCGGGTATCAAATGTAAGCTTTTACGGACGGCCAAAGCGACTAATTTTAATGGCAATGCGTAATGCTCCACGTGGGGCTGGCTCAACCGATCCTTCTTAGCTGCTGTTAACTTTTATTCTCCCACTCTGTCTTTCCCTGATTAAGACACGCCGGAGCGCAGGAAGCTGAGACGTGAGACTTCCCCTTCTATGCGACCTCCAACGGTGTTTATTATTATTTTTAACTTCTACTCACGACACGCTGGAGCGCAGGAAGCTGAGACGTGAGAAATGTCTACCTCTTCTATGCGACCTCCAACCGTGGTCACTATTATTTTATTCCCCTCAAAAACCGGCACGCTGGAGCGCAGGAAGCTGAGACGTGAGAAATGTCTACCCCTTCTATGCGACCCCCAACCGTGTTCCCTAATATTTTATTCCCCTTAAAAACCGTACGGCGGAGCGCAGGAGGCTGAGACGTGAGAAATGTGTTCCCTATCTCTGTCTTAATAACAAGATGAGACGTGAAAAATGTCTACCTCTTCTATGCGGCTTCTACCCGTGCTTCCTATCTCTGTCTAAAAAAGTCACGCCGAAGCGCAGGAAGCTGAGACGTGAGAAATGTTTACCCCTTCTATGCGACCTCCACCAGTGCTTTGAATTTAGCCAAATCACGTATCACATTACTAAACTGCTCTTGTTGTAAAGGAAACGAAATGACTCACCGGATCTGGTTTACTGGTCTCAGGGTCACGGGCTATCACTTTTCGTACGTGGCGGTTCGTATCGGATCTCAAACACGACTAAAATGACCAGCGCTGCATTAAAGTGAACATGGGCCTCTGACGGCTATGGTTTGATTATGCGCAAATCACACCTGTGGTACTTACAAATATTTCCGATATTTTTCACCTAACATAAAATATTTACCCAAACTCCGATCTCACTGCTTCGACAAGGCTCGGAACGGTCGTAGACTGCTTCGGTATCTGGCTCACACTATGGATACTAGTGGTCGGACGCGAGACTGCTTCTGCTAGGCTCGGCAAGCTAATGAATCTTCAAAATATTTCGAAACGGAACTACAGTCGGCTTCCCCTTCTTTTGCGGATTCCTCTCGACCGAATTATAGGCGCGCGCCGTTTTGTCGATCGAAATACACATTATATCTTCACAGCATAATTACCCAGCTCGTAAGAAGTCTCCTTGCTGTCAATCCATGTGGTGTGACATCGGCCTGCCGGTCCAGCTAATTCCTGCTTGAAAATTCTTCGTGTTGTGACGTCAGCTCGTAGCGTGTGCTTTTGTTCTCGACTGGACTGCTGTCTCTGGCTTCTAGCAGATGACTGAATGTGCTCGGCTCACAGCATAATCACCCAGTTTGTAAAATTCTCCTAGGTAGCAATCCACGTGATGTGACGTCAGTCGGATGACGTCAGATGGCTGCAGCCGCTTTTGCCTTGAACGAACTGATTTCTCTGGCTTCTATCGGATGACTAAAGTCTCTCGACGGCGTTTGTATCTAGCCCAGCTGGCTCGATGAAAAATGTTTTCTCGAGAGTCGCTGGCTGGCGCAGATAACACTCGCGCGTGCTTTATATATATATATATATATATATAAAGCACGCGCGAGTGTTATCTGCGCCAGCCAGCGACTCTCGAGAAAACATTTTTTATATATATATATATATATATATATATATATATATATATATACGTGTCGCGGATTTGGCGTGATCTATGGAGGGTGTTTAGTCTATTTATTTATTATATCCACGGATTTATCACGAACACGAATGGTATTTCTAGACCTATTATTAACGTCAAGATTGATTTAAATCCTTACAGGGAGCTTTTGGTTGATAAATATAGCGGAAAATAGTAACTTCCTTACACTATAGTACGATTGGTTGTACAACAAATTGCATCGTCTGTGGGCCCTTTCAATCTTCACTTGGTCAAGGCTTCTTTCTAGAAGCAAAATGGAGTGAAAACTCAACACTATAGCGATTGAAACGACTGCGCCACCACTTAACCTCGAAATGTGGTACCTTTCTTGAACCAACATGTTATGACAAGTGAGAACATCCACACGATGATATTGTGTGTATCTCTGGGGCACTCAACGAAATACGACAGAAGAACAAAAACAAAACTGTCTATATCCTTCAAATACCTCTTTAAATAGAACATATTGCATTTTTTTTAAATATCGGAGTGCCTACATTTTTGAAACCTCGCAAAACATTTCAGAGATGTTTGTGCTCGCTGGGATCCATTTGCGGAAACGAATTTTCATGAAATAAATACAAACACGATACCTTATTTCGTTCTCAACATTAATTTCGAAATCTATGAACTTCAAGAAAATAACTTTGTTTTTGGTGTTCATGTATATAAACTTATGCCCGTATTTTTTTGGATTCAGATGAAACTATTTTTTATCCTGTACCTATATCCTCGTTTGAGATATGTGTATGTATGTTAGTGGTTTTCCTGGGAACCATTCAACATCTTTGAATGAAATTTCTTACTAATCTCACAACCTCAAGGAAAGTTTTCAGCTTACTCACAGAAAATATATATCTACGCAGAAAGGAAAGTAAATATTGGCACTTTGATCTTTTGGGTGGCATATTTTCGTAACATACCCTTGGTTATACATTACATCTGTAAGTTTCTGTATTAAATTCGAACATAATAAAATGTCACTGCCATTTTTTCGTTGTTTATTCTCTTATTTTGTAACTTCGAGCAACGAATTGTTAGAACGATCACTGTTTGAATGCATTGAAAGTCTTGGGAAAAACAGTCACTTCATCAAAGTTAATATTTTAGCGAATTCCTCAGAATTAATACAGTATGTGGATTGAAATGGTTAATTTCATGCCAGAATATTGTGTAATAATAACGAAAAAATTCCCTAGGTAGATGTGCGATTTGAAATAATGTAACTCTGACTTCCTCAACTTTCTTGTGTTCGGTTTGATTTATGCAGTTTCATATTTTATTCCCAAATATTTTTTTTCCAGATGTTTTCTTCAAAAAGCTCAGGAAGTGGGCGAGGCAACACGGCCCAATTTATAGATTAGCTGCCGCCTACTTTACGTCCGTCAACATCTCAGGGGCCGAAGAATTTGAGGTGAATTTGATTATAACTCTCAATATTTCCTTATTTTTATTTTTTGAGAAGTACACAATGAATAGAATATATTTCAGTTTCTATATCACTATACTACCCTGGATTTACTAGTGACACTAGTAGTTTTTAGAATACAGTGATGCGCTAAATAAATATTTCCAGTAGTTATTTTCTCCCGCATATTCCTCTATTTTTGACATATGTCCTTGTCCCGATTCTAGATATCCGGACATTCAATTTGAATAACCCTTCTTCAATTCTGTACCTTTCTTCAGTTTTTCGAAATCGCCGACATCCTTCAATAACGAATTGAATGGAATGCTTACGATAATTCGACCTGTCTAGTAGTAGGTTTTTGAAAATATTGTTCGCATAATTAATCAGACCCTTGGAGTAATTCCAATTTATCAAAACTGACCCTCAACCTCTTCAAGATGCCACAACTTGCTTATTTGTTGATCGATATTCTCTCTTCTTGCGCTGAGGCAACTGATAATTTTATATCTTGTTGTTTTCACGTGGAAGCAGGACCGGATTAAGAGGGGGGCAAACGGGGCTGCAGCCCCGGGGCCTCCACAAGAAAGGGGCCCCCAGAAATTTTTAGGTAAAATTTCCTAACAAATACCGAAGGATATGCAAATTTATATATAAAAAATTTGACAACGAAAGAGCAGTTCTCCCACTTTGTCGTCTAATTTTCCGTTTTAAACATTCAAAAGCGTGTTTCGTATTCTTGTCAAAATCCATGGTTAATATTAATCTTCGATCTGATGTATCATGTGTATATGCGAGAAACAATCACCAAGTAAAACATCATACTATTAACAAAATATTATATCGTATCGAAATTAGCTGTAAAAACAAAAACAATTGAATTTCAAAAAAATGGAGGATTTTTTGTCTAATGTATTCTTCGAATGACACAAGCGATCTAGATTCACAATGAAATTCAATAATCATAAGCAAAAGAAAATAATATTTCAATTTATGAATATGATTGCATCAAATTATTTATAAGAGCCCTGTGCGCATTCCATAATAGAACAAAAGTTGCAAATTCTGTTGACTATTTTTCAGGCGATTCTACAAACACTTTGCCCGTCAATATCTGATTTTCCTATTTATTGGCGTTGTCAAGTGTCCGCTGAGTGGCGCGCTTGTAAACAGAGAAATCCCCGAAATCTGAGAGGATGACATTCCGCAACAAATGTAAATCCTTCTGAAAAAGGACTATCAAAGAGACCAATCTAAGCTGTTCTACTATCAAATTCTTGAAAACCAAAATTTCAGAGCTACATTCCCAAACATTGAAATTACGGTGATTATTTTTTGACATTGCTAGAAACCAATGGAAACGTTCAATTGAAATAATTCATATACGTTTTGGCCAATCAATAGTGGGAATATTCTACCTAGAAAATTGTCGCGGAAATAATTTGAGGCTTTTGGTTTTTATTGTCGGATAACCTATATTTTTAATTTGACGTCTGTCATCAATTTTCATGAAAAGTGAGAAATGAATCAAAACCGGTTTAGTACATTATATAATTTCGCGAGGGTATGTGTTTATGATCGTAACATCAAAAAATAATCTAAAGAATACCACACGAGAGTTCGATATAGTAGAAAATAATTATCTAGATTTCTTTCTCAAACTTGTTGGCATTTTGCAATAGCCACTCGAGCCAGTTAGTCTCCCTTGTTTTCGAAATTCTGCCAAATTATTTTCACTCTCTTGTGATATTACAACTGATAATGTACTTGGTTTTGATGGTGTCGAATTGCACTGGAAAGCGCTCATTTTCCAAAATGAAAAATGTAAAAATAGGCGAATCACGATGGGACAAAGCTGCCCATCAAAGTTATCGCTTCTTAGCATTGAGAAAAATTTTCTCCGGATGCTGGATTTGACCGAAATCATCAATGACTTTTCGTCGAAAAAGCTCGCAAGAATCCATTCATTAACGCTGTAATTTAATTTATTCCTTGTATTTTATTATATCTACATATGCTCGTGTCGAAATAATTTGATTTGTTCCGCAATAAATAAAAAAAAATTAAAAATTATTTGAAAAATAATTAGGGGCCTCCACTCCTTTGTTGCCCCAGGGCCTCCACACCTTTTAATGCGGCCCTGCGTGGAAGTTTCCTGCTACTACCCAACCTTATGTAAAATAGGCAAGCCGTCACCTAGCTTAATCAGTCCCACACCACCAGACCAAAACACACTGGCACCTAGTAGAATAGCCATATTTCCTGGTTTATGAAAATAGGGATCTGCTAATTCCAAATGATTTGGGATTTTCAATCCGTTTTTGTCAAATGGTTAGTATAGGTAATACCAAACAATTAACATTAATTGTAAAATCATTATCTTTATGTTAATCTGATGACGGATATTCTCGAGTGCTTGGCCCTTGTTCCCTTTCATTTTGAGATATATTAAAATTGAGTTCAAAAACTAAAACACGACTACTGAAAAATCACGCTCTGAAAATTATGAAACAAGAAAATATTCTCATCAGAAATTGTTAGGTACAAACTATTCAATATTTATCGTCTATTAAATAAGCAACTTACACGTAATACATTTTAATGTATTTAATAGTGATGTTCAGAGCATAGCCGTGGTCATAAGCTACCTACCCTAACAACGCAATACTTGATCGCTTACTACTAACAGTAGTAAGCGATCATAAGCTTTAGGGCAAAGTGGCATATGACCACGGCTATCCTCTGAACATCACTATGAATATGTTACATCAAAATATATTACGTGTAAGTTGTTTATTTAATATACGATAAATATTGAATAGTTTGTACATAACAATTTTAGATGAGAATATTTTCTTGTTTCATAATTTTTAGAGCGTGATTTTTCAGTAGTGCGGTTTTCGTTTTGAACTTACTTTTTATTTCATACTCTTTAGAGCGCCAGTAATATTACTGTTACCGCCTTTACCGCGTATAGGTACTCCCAGCGTATGTCATTATTATTACACAAGTTTTTTTTATTCAATTTGAACATGTGTTCCATAGTCTAAAATGAAATACGTATTTATTATAAATGTATTTTGAGTAGGTTTGGAGAGAAAATATGTTTGGCTCAGATCTGAAGCGTGATTTTAGAAATTATTCCCAATTATCGGGTGCATGCAAGCAAAACCGCGAGCAACAGCTGATATATATACAAAAAACAAAATATCCGCCATTCACATCATACTCGAGTGGATAACCTAATCTGGGACCGTCGAACATTGGTCCCCAATCACATATTCCAAGCCAATTCGATAAAATATTTAGGTATCATTGTCGACCGACACCTCAAATGGAACCTTCAAATGAAGAATAAAATAAAAAAACTAAGAGGCATGCTCTCAAGACACAAATACCTAAAAGACTATCTTGACACTAAACATCTTACTGTACTATACTACGCATTCGTACAATCACAGCTAACTTATGGAATAATAGGATGGGGAGGTATAAATGATACTCATCTTGAAAATTTCAACGTTCTACAGAGATGGATTCTGAGAATAATATTCGGTAAGCCACTCTCATTTTCCAATGATCAATTATACGTATTGTCTGATATGTATGTATGTAAGATCAATAACACAACGAGTAGCCATAACTTATGGAATACCACAAGGAACAGTATTAGGACCCATATTATTTATATTTATTTAAATGAACTGCTAATTTGAATTGTCAAGGAACACTAATCTCATACGCTGATGACACCGTACTTCTTATGGATGGAAACTCTTGGGAAGAAGTAGAAACCAAAATAAAAAACGATTTAGGAAAAATAATAAAATGGTTCGATGACAATCTCCTCACAATCAATATGGGTAAAACTGTATATCTACCTTTTTCAAATTATAAAAATGGTCTCCCAAATACTTAGACCTTTGAGAAATAATACGTATAATATTCAAACAACAACCAACACCAAACACCTAGGGATAATTATTGATAATAACCTAAAATGGGATCTTCAAGTTCAGAACTTAACTAAAAAAATAAGATCATCAATGTACATATTCAAACAAATGACATTCATACTAGATGAAAAAAATCTGAAATGCATGTATTTCAGTTTGGTCCAATCACTCCTGAACTATGGCATAACCGGATGGGGTGGTGCATACTCTAACAATATAAAACCTCTAGAAATAGCACAGAAGAAAATAATCAAAATAATGTATAAACTCAATAGCCAGTTTTCATCGATTCTGCTTTTCCAGAATTCTAAATTATTGAATATTAGAAATTTATTCTACAAAACCTCATTACTCAATTTAGTCAAACATAATTTAATAGATATGAATAAAACTCACACTTATCCAAATAGATTTCGAGAAAATGCCAATATAGTGCTCCCTAAGTCTCGGAAGTCCATTGAGCAGCGGAGTTCCCTACACGTGGGGGAGAAATTATACAATTATCTACCAATAAGTTGAAAAAAAATTAACGAACAAAAATTCAAAAACAAAGTATCAAATTGGCTACTTACATCAACAGTCAAAATACTATTATAAACACACCAATAACCGAACAGACACATGTATATATAAACCAATCTAAAATCTGCTAATCAATCACCATTGCTTTTAATATAAGTCCAGATTCTATACTTATATATTCTAACTACAATATTCATTTATTAACATACAAGTATTTTTATTAGTCTGTATATTTAGAAAGTCTTAATTTTTCATTATGTTGGAAACACTCAATCTAGCTATAAATACTATAAATATTATATTATATTGTGTATGTACATATTTTACTCTACATTCGTGAGTGAAGTGTATATATATATATATATATATATATATGTAGTGTAGTTTACTGTTCTATCAGTCAGTGACCTCTGTTATTGTTACATTTATAAAAATTGTTACATTTATAAAATTTATAAAAACGCTCCACCGAAGGTGGAGGGTTTTTAGGTTGACAGTTTTTCGAGTCAAATTGCTAAAGGAAACAGTTTAGAATTTGAACAACACAAATTTACCCGATATCAATACAAACATCGAGTGTAATTCGGCAGGACAATTTAATGAATAAGAAATTGACAAACATATCAATGCAAACTTTATTTATTTTGGCAATTATTGCAGTAATTGATAAACAATTGCGCGAATACGACAATCAATGGGGCGAAGAGTTGAATCTTGTATCACGTCTGAGAGAGGTCATTTTGAACATTTTTTGTAGCTTTGCGCCTATTTATTTATTTGTTTTATTTTCTGTTATTGTTCTGGTTTAACCTTATTGTATAGATAGTTCTTGATAATGTATTGAAGAAATGAAAAATACGCGTTTAGATGTTTTATTTTTTTTTGCATAAAAACGGCGCCCCATACGAAAAGAAGGCAGAAAAAATTTTTTGTTACAAATTGAACGGGGAATTCAAAAATAATTTTTAATTTGGAACATCTCAGTGGCGTACCATTTCTTTCTTTAAAAAAATTGGGATCATTACCCGCATGTCAAAAAATGACTCACCAAGTTTCATTCGCATATTTCGACCGGTTTCAGAGCAATAAATAAATGGTCGGTTTTTAAGAAAAACACCCAGTATCTCGGAAAACGAAGCATTTGCTGACAAAAGTTATATAGCAAACTGTCATTATTTTTTCATGCAGAATCACCCTCTGAAGTTTGTAGCACTCATTCACTAACACCCTGTATATAATCTTCGATAAGACACACTCAAGAAAAAACTGAAATATTTATATTTGTAGGCAGTAGCTGCAACGATGAAAAATATTGAAAAAGCTCCAATATATACATTTTTGGAACGATGGTTAGGAGATGGCCTTTTAAGAAGCACAGGTATGTTTTAATTAATACCGAGTTCATTTTATGTGCATTCCACTGCACAGATAGGCAAATCATATTCATAGACGATCCGTAGTTATATCTGTTCCCACTGGCAACTATCATTACTTAATTTGTTATGAACATTTAAGAACAAAAAATGTTTTTTTCGTTTTTCGCTTATAACATGAATACTAATGAAGCAATATCAATGCTCTCGATTTGTAGAGGATCAAAATTCGAAAAAAATTAACACATTTCGGTCGTATTATTAGTAACGGAGAAAACCGTAAAAAATCTGCGTTTTTTTTAATTCATAACACCATCACTTTTCAAGTTGTAGCGTAGGCTCATCGCGACATATAGTGATTGGTATGCACTTTATGTGTGAAAAATGCAGGTGCTGTCGGATCATTAGTTTTTGCATAATTGCAATTTGAATTTGTTATTGTAGAAGTTTAGTACTACAAAACGTCTATTCTCGTTTTGCGTTGAAATGCTGCGAAATAGATGAGAAATGCTCGCAAACATGACCGAAAACGGGGAAGCCCGTTAAAGCGGTTGAGTAGTGGAGGTAGAGCAGCAGATTCATAACTTTTTGGCCACTCGCTTGTATTACTATACAGTTCGCGCTTTTTATGACGTATCATTATTGCCATCTCGAAAACGGTAAATGTTACGAAGTTGGTTGAATTAGATAAAAGGTGCCTATTTTAGTGAACAATGAAACGATGTTTCCAAATCGAAAATATCACGAACCGTTTTTAAAATATACGGTAAAACCCGAAATGACCCGTTTTCTTTTCTTTGTGCTGGCCCCTCTATTTTTAGGGATATGGAAATGTGCTAATGAAACTTTTTCTGTGTTTCAAATTTGCTTCGATATGATGTGCTCCGATTTTCAATACGACGTTTCGTTCTTCGGGGGCCACCCTCAATTAATTTTTTTCGAATACTGACCTGTATTTTTTTTAATGAATTTAAGTATTTCTTATCTCACCTAGTTCAGATATGTACCTTACCTGGTTTCTGTTTCTACATTTCGGCCCATAAAGTCCATCATCAAGGTCCGAACAATGAAAATTCCAAAATTTATTTTCTACTGATTTTGCTCTTGCCTTCGCAGGCAAAAGGCGATAATCCACTTTGAATTACACATGAAACAAAAGACAAAAAACGCTCATTTTGACCACGTTTTTATTAGCTCGCTCATGTGTATGTCCGGTACAAATCTTGCAATCGATTTCAAACTAACTTCCCGATGAGCTAATAAAAAGCTCTTTGTTATTCTTACGGACCACAAAAAGTGAGGTTAGGATCACAAAATATCTCCATAAGGGAGAAAGTGAGGTTAAAGCTCCATAAAATAGGCAAGAGGAACGAGTATATAAAAAACCCGAACATAGAAGGGAAGGACACTTCCAAAATACCCGGATACCCAGAAGGTAAAATAAAATAGGGACAATGAGCGACATAGAGTTGAATGAAATGAATATTTATTTAGATACTTCTTCAATATACCACGTTTATAAAACGCACTGAAAAGTATAAAATAATTATTTAAATAAATGTTTCTTTCAATATACCACGTTTAGAAAATGGACTAAAAAGTATAAAATATTTTTTTTAAATACCACGTTTATAAAACGGACTAAAAATTATAAAATAATCATTTAAATATAAGAAAATCAATATACCACGTTTTTAAAACGGAATAAAAAGTATAAAATAATTTCTCCTAGCCTTATACAGATTTATATCCCCGTACAGATTCCTAACCCCATAGAGATTGTCATAGAAATTTATGATTAGGAATTTTCAATTGCTATGAAATTAGCTGTGAGATTTAAAACGAAATACGTGGGGGACATGCAATTAAAAATTGAAGCATGGTTAGTTCACCCAAGTTACTTACAATGTTATTTCACCTCAAATGATATGAAGTGTTGTGTGGGTTTTCCCAACGACAGCTACTCACTACACTCTTTACTATTGTCCATTGCATGCGCCACTCGTTGACCACAAAATTGAATTACTTCGATAGTTTAGAAAGATACTTTTTTTTACAAAAATATCTACTCCACCATGTTCATTCACGCTTCCATAAAAATAACTAGCCAGACTGTACGAATGTATATTGACACACGTTAAGGTAGTACCGCCACGAGACAGTTGAATTAGGAAATTATTAAAATTTGGCATACGTATTTTTAACATGTGAACAACAATTTCAACAAGTTTCACCATCCCGAACCCGAGATATATATAATTGAAGTTGACTCAATTAACACGTAACATATGGACCATGCATAGGCAAACAGCACATTATTAATTCTACCGTTAGTACTAAAATTGAGAAGTTTATGAAAAACGAGGAGGAGTCAGAGCAGGATATCACAGATATTGTGAAAAAAAATCAAAGTGATTGACCATCTAGTTTGACAGGAAGTTGACTCAATTAACACGTAACATATGGTCCATGCATAGGCAAACAGCACATTATTAATTCTACCGTTAGTACTAAAATTGAGAAGTTTATGAAAAACGAGGAGGAGTAGAGCAGGATATCACAGATATTGTGAAAAAAAATCAAAGTGATTGACCATCTAGTTTGACAGATATAATCAAAACTACTCTCGTTATTCAAAATAGTCCACGGGGAAGCGCACAACCTAAAGGGGGGGTCGTAGAGAAATGCGGATTGTGCCAGGGGACTTTTCAAAGAGGGACGGAGGACCATTAGAGGATCTGAATGCGAAAAAAAAATCCTTCTCCTAGGTGACCCCGATTTTAACGATACTAACCTCTCCCCCCCCCAATACTGCTGCGCTTTTCGGGGACATCAATTTTTTGAGTCGCCGACTTTCTATTGGGGGGGCAAGTGCCCCCCTTAAAAAAAATTGTTTTTTCGCGTTTCAAATCGAAAAGTCTTTTGAAATTTTTCGATTCCGTCGAAAATCATACCCTAATTCAACTGTCTCGTGGCGGAACCACCTTAATGTTTGACGGCAGTAGAAGTGTTCTGGAATACAGGAAGGAAATTTCATTTGATCTACCTCATTCGAGAGATATCATATGTTAATCTGAAATTAACTTTCGCGAAAAAATACATAGTTTGTCTTCAAATTAAATTTATCTGGAATATATTATTCAATGATTCAGTACAGAATAACTCACGTCACCGGTCTAATGAAAAATTAATTTTGGTCTACCTGTTATATCACAATACACAATACATATCACAATACATTCCAGTTCAATGTACCTTATACACAACATCACTTTCATTCACCAATAAACTCAAAATTATAATAAGCTAGGCTCAGTTGACATTTTTTTTCTTACTCGGACACAATTCAGACAAACCGTTTCCAGTTTGGTTTCTGAGTAACCTATAAGCTGTAAGTCAACCAAACTCATAAATTATTACTACTTTTCATTGCGCAATCACATGTAATATTTATTAAGTACTCCTTGGGCCTGCTGGATGTATATACCAAATAAATAAATAAATATATTCAAATAAATTTGAATTAATATATTTTTAGGAACGAAATGGCAAACTCGGCGGAAGATATTGACACCGGCATTTCATTTCACCATACTGCAACAATTTGTAACGGTATTCAACAATGAAACAGATAGATTGGTGGATGTTCTGAAGAAAGAAGTGGGTAAATCTTGGACCAATATTGTGCCTCTTATCTCAGAGTTCACTCTATACACCATAGCAGGTACGTAGGGCTCGTACACAGAGTACTTTCATTGCGATCGTCAGCTGTGGATTGATAACATCTCAATCAAAATAGAGAACATTAGGCCCATATAACTTTTGCACTTGTTACACAAATTATAGCTCTTCAATTTCTGCTCATAGTTCTTTGTCTCCAGATATTATGGTTAACTTTCACATTCCAATTGAAGAACTTTTTTTCAGAGTCCTCAATGGGAACTAAACTGAACAAAGAGAATAAAGAAGATAAAAGATATATGAATTCCATATACCAAATGGGCAAAATGATCTTCTACAGAGTATCCAGACCGTGGTTGTTTTTTCAACGTATTTATTATAATATAACATTCAATGGTATCAGAGAACGAAAACTCATTGAAATCATTCACAACTTCACGGATAATATTATCGGTGAAAGGACGAAGAATTTCGAGACATTCAAGCAGAATGACGATAACTACTGCTATTCGCAAAAAAAGAGGCTCGCATTTTTGGATCTGTTACTCAATGCAAAAATTGCCGATGGAATTTTAGATGATCAAGGAATCAGAGATGAGGTGAACACTTTCATGTTTGAAGTAAGTGGTTTTGATCTTCCGATATATTATTAAATAAACACACACTGTCAATACATCGAAAGGAATATCCAAGGAATATGCAATTTACGAACACAGCCTGAGAATATGCAATGACATTGTTCTCTACGTGTTTTTTTCTGAGTTGTAATGTTTCCACAATTTAAAAAGAACCGATGGCGCGGCCAATCGGAAAGCTAAATTTGCCAATTTATTTCTTGATTCTTGATTTATCTTCAATCAGGTTGACATATCATATGACATATTTTTGCCATGTTTTTATTAGCTCGCTTTCGTGTGTGTGCGGTACAAATCTTGCAATCAATTTTAAACTAACTTCCCGATTAGAGACTCAGAACTGGACATTACAATATTAACTCGTGTCCTTGTATATCTGTTTGTTTTTTTACGGACTACAAAAAGTGAGATTAGGATCACACAGTTTCTCCATACGTTGTTTTGCGATCTAGAGTGTGCTCCGCGATAGTGCACCCTATTGCGGTTCTCGTCCTTGCAGGAATGGCGCAATGGAGAGAGTGAGGTTAGAAAATCTAAGAATCTCTGAAAGTAACAATTATTTCCTCGTAAAACAGTGAAAAGACACAGCAACCACGGCTAATTGAGCAAAACAATACATTGAATCATCCCCCGATGGAGGAACCCAGCGGGGGAAGTGCCAAGTGTAACACCAAAGTGAAACAAGTTGAAACAAAAAGCCACAAACAAATGCCTGATGGTAAAACATCCAAAAAAACGTTTTAAAACGTGGGAAGGCAAGTTAAATAGACAAAAACAATTCACTAAGTAAGTGTACAACGGACACCAGTGAAATTTATATTAGCACAGTTGCAAAAGCTGAAAATTTCGCGAAATCTGCTAGATTGTATACTACTTCCTTCCAGATTAGGCAGAAATGTCTGCATTTCCAAACATGCCAACAGGGAAAAACAGTTCCAGAATACTAACTTTTTTTTTGGGAGGTGGCAGAAATCCATTACGGACCTTATGATAGTGTGGTACTCCCTGACACAGATTTACCCACAAACCTCCACCCTGCCAGGCTGTGGCCCCCAACGACATTCGAGCCCTCTGGCCCATTGTATCTTACTTGGTACGATTTTTTTTTACCATGTCGTATCTATGGTTACCGATTATGTTTTGCTTCGAGTTCCCTCGTACCGACTGCATGTACTGCCTTGGCTACCTTCCGGTGCTTGAGGTTCATCTGGGCGGTCCCTGTCATTTGTTCAGCATCCTGAAGAGTCCTTTTTCGATCTCGGAGACCGCTCGGGAAACATAACCTCTTCAGTGTCCTGAAGGAAACCGAGAAGGCCAAGAGTTGTCCCTCATTCCCTTTCGATGTTTCGTCTCTTGGTCATTTGTACCGACGAGTGAGTGAAGGGGAAAGGGGTTGGTCCGGCCTTGTGGTGCCTCCTGCACAGGGCTAAGGCTGATCTGAGATTTCGCCCTGTTTCTCGGAGGCACCGTTGCGGCACCGTTTGTTTTGAGACCCCGGTGTTGTACATCCGTCGCCACGGCGCTCACAGCTTGGATTTTGGTCTGTTTGCCAGAGCCTCGTTAGTCAAGTCGCAGCCGCCCACATGCTATACGTATGTCCACTGACCGTCCCATTACGCTGCGCGGCTACGTGAAGATGAGGTTGGACTTTAAGGATACTAACATCACTTAACCTAATGCAGACACTAGACCGTTATATGTGCAAAACCCGTTGGGAAAGCACTATTTTTCGTGATGAGCGAGTTACGAAAAATGGGGTTTTCCAACGTGTTCCACACAATATTTTTTCTGATTTTGATATGTGATCCTTTTCAATTCGAGTTAAAAATATAAAAAATATGTATTTAAAAAAATTGAAGAACACACTAAAATTCAAAAATAATTTCAACATTCAACGACTATGCTTTTGGTTACGTATCTTTGAGAAATATCATACTTTTTTGAGTGAGATCCCAGAGCTGGCAAACCACCTAATTTTGCAAAGCTGAAATTTTAAGTATGAATCGTGTGATATGTAGTTTATTTATGACGAGGGATCACTACACTTGTTTTAAGCAAGGAGGGATAGAATCCTTCGGCAAACGAGTCATTTGTGAGTTGGGCCAATAATTGTAAAATATAAAGTGGTGAATTATCAAATATTTTGATTGAGATATTGTCAGAACCGCTGGAATTTTTGTTTCTCATATATTTGATTGTTTCTATGAGTTCAATTAGACTTGTCTCGCGTACTTGAAGTACTTCTTCACTGTTATTATATTCCTGTATTTTTTGCGAATGGTGGTGAAATTTACTTTTCATCACCAGTTGCGAAAAATTTTACTTCTCGCAACTCCTGATGAAAATTAAAACATTTGATAACATCAGCGTGTTTTGAAAAGTGTCACTTTAAATGTCAAAATTAGAAAAAATCTTTTTCAATACACTGACGTGTGTCAGTAACTTATAAATATCAAAATAACAGTAGTCTACTAGATTGACATTACATTATTTATGTGGGTTTTGTGAATAATTTTTTGGTGACTTGAACGACTTTTTCCTGATGTCATACTCAGTTCTAATACAGTAACTCGTAGAAAGAAATAAAAATTATAAGGTCCCTATCACTTGCACCGGTACACCAGAAGAATGGATAATTATATTTTTCAGACATTCATAACTAATTTTATAGTACGACTCAACAGATGAAGCACCCTAAGCGGGCGAGTTCACACACAGAAATTCCTCTATTAACATTAAATTAGGTTGTAGCGGCTTGCCGCCAGACACAAAGAAAGGAATAGTTCAAAAGAAGATTAATTATTGGGTCACTACTGAAACAGTCACTATCGGCTTTCTTGAAACGATAGCAAAACGCGTGAGAGCGGAAAAGAATTAAAGGAATTTAAGGTTACGTAAGCTATGAAATGTAATAACCTATTATTCTAACATATCATGGCGGCTATTCATATCAAAGGAGAGGATGGAGACTATATAAGGAAGTTTCAAAATGATCGAATTCAATTCAAGTTCAGCGAGAGATTGAGTTTATAATTAGGAGGGAACACTCACATACATAATCTTATTCAAGTCGAAATAAGTGAAGAGAAATGTACAGTTAAACAAACAGTATCTCAATTTTGTCAATAATATAGTCCAGTCTAAAGCATCTCAAAGTTCATTCTCAGTACGAAATATCCTAATTATAAAGCAGTAATCCACCATATCGATATCAGTTTTACAAGTATGAGAGTTAAAGTCTTTTATATTACCATCAGGGCAACATAAATAAATCGAGTAAAGTCACTACGGCCAAATTATCAAAAACCGGAATAACGAAGCGAGAGAAATTCAAAGTGCGAAACTAAATATTCTAAACGGGTTTAAATATCTTCTTGAAATCCGAGAATTAAATTAAAACGTCTACGCGAATAAATCATAAAAGGTAAGCAAGTGGTTCCTTGAATCTATGAGTAAGTACATTGTATAGTTTTCCCAGTCCGTATTTTTCAAAACCCTAGTTTAATCATTATTTTATACAGGGTATGTAATATACCCTCTTTTATAATATAGATGGTTGATCTATAAATTAAGGTAAGGTTAAGAATTAAAGATTTGAAGTCAGAAATTTACTAGGTTGAATTCATCTATATTATTTTTACTTTGATTGAAGTTTTGTTTGTATGACCATGACTGTATTTAGATACATGTTTTATTTTATTTATCCACTATTACACCTTCCAGTGTATTATTTCAACTGAATTCGAGAGGTAAAAAGATCTGTATATTCTAATTACAAATGAACAACCCACGTTCCACAATCTCACAGGGTGCAGAAGTATGCTGAAGCCGCATTTAGTAATATCTTCTACGTGAATTATATTTTGATTAACCCCTTCATGCCCAGGTTAATTTTTTAAGTCGCTCCTTATATCCCAGATAACATGAAAAATTGTTTATTTCTTTTTTTTGTAATCCACTGATTATGGTGGCACTATATTAGGAAAGTATTTCTAGTTATCTTAAAAGCTAAATTATTGATTTTTATCCAGTGGCGTTACTAGGGGGACCTAAATTTGTGAAAAAAAAACAAACTGACTATTTCAAAAATTAGTATATTCGGATCCCGAATCCTCATATGGTTCATAATCACTCAAGTCGGACATCCTTACATGTAAAACGCACCAAAAACTATCAAATACTACAGCACTGCACCAGTGCACCGTTGCAAATGTCATTTTATACTGGAGACCGCCAAAAATACGGATGTGGACTATACATGCGTTTGACCTTCAGCCAATCAAATTTAATCCCGCCCACCTAAGGATCCCATTCCGGGTATACTACTCAACTACGATATTATTCCAACGTTTATTTTTAAATGGCATTTGTTGCCACAAGTACCACTCTGGGATATAGATCAATTTGAGTTTGTTGCCACATGTGGCAACATGGCTTATACCTAAAATGAATGTATTCCATACTGTATATAACAGTCAAACACGCGGCGTGCCAACAAACCTTTTCTATCAAAGAAAGATGACTGGATTGAGATGTCTGGGATTTCAGTCATCTTAGACTGGATGCTGTGAAATTCTGAAGGAAGTATTGATTAAATGTTTGTTTCTGAGGAGGAAATTCACTTCTTGATATAAAATAAAGAATTAGTTATTTTTGAACCATGTCAAGATGTATAGGAAGTATTTATTTATAACATATTCATTAATTCAGATTCACAGGATTACAAAAAAAAAATGTTTGTATTTTAAAATTAACATTCTCATTTGCCATCATTGCACTTAATACAAAAATAACTATTTTTAACTTTTAGAATCAAATTATGAAAACCGTTCTAGGAAAACAAAATACAAACTTGCATACCTCTTACGAGTTTTCTGATGGCCACTTAATTGATTACGGAAAAGAAGAACCCATAAACCTCCGTTTTCATATTATTATCCGCCCTATAAATTGATGAGAAACTCCACTACGAAGTAACGAAAAGACAACAAATGCGTAAAATAAATTGGTATCTCTGGATGATCTCAATTCGTTAGCATTGAGTTTCCTGTTTTGAGAAATTGTAATAGAAGAGCAATAGTTTCCACCTTCATAAGATGTTATTTCTGTTATCTTGAAATCAGTCGATGAATAAATATTAGATTGGTCCCTGAAATTTATTTTGACATCCTGTTGGCTGCTTCGATGTCGATTTATTACTTTTATTCCCCACCTTCACAATTGGGACTTTCATTTGTGTTTTGACTCATTCCGTGAAGAAATTCATAGAAATATGTATTGTAGCGTTATTTGTGGGGAAGTGTTTTTGAGAAATCCGCCCTTGTCGGGGTAACGCAAAACATAGGAAAAAAAAAAAAAAGGGAAAATTTAGTGAAAATAATGAAAAGGAACTGGTAACCCCAACCATTCAAAATGTGGGAAATGGAAAGGGGAAAAGAAAAAAAAAAATAAGAAAACTCTATTCGGAGACAAATTCCTTTCTCTACACTTGCCAAAAACAAACGAAATGAAAGGGAAATCCCGGTTGAGTTAAAATATCTATATAATAAATAAAGACATACAAAACCAAAAAAAAAAGGAGGAAAATATAAAATATAAAGGTCTAGAAAAATCAGCAAACTCATGAAAAAACAAAAAAAAGGGAAATCTAAACATGGGGATAAAAAAAAAAAAGGACCAATAAGACAAATCTAGTAACCAAGGGAAATCAAAACGAAAAGATGAACAAAAATTTAATGCTCCAGAAAATAGGAAAGAGGAACGAGCATAAAAAAAAACCAAAATGGAACGGAAGGACACCCCAAAAAAACCCGGGGATATCGAGAAGGGAAAATTCAATATGGACAATGACCGATACAGAGTTAAATGAAATGAAAATTATTTAGATATATTTTAAATACCACTTTTAAATAAACGGACCAAAAAGTATAAAAAAAAATTATGTAAAAAAAAAAATTAATATACTCCTTTATAAAATAATTTCCCCCCCTTTTTCGATCCAATATCCCCATGCAGTTTCCCCCAACATAGAATTGTCCAAAAAAATTCCGCACCAGTAATTTTACCAATCAAATTGTTTTTTTTTTACAGATCACCATGGCAACGTATGTATTTCGGTTTTTTTTTCTTTTTACCAACATCAAATTTAAAACAAATTTTTGACGTTTTAATGACAGAAAAATGTTTTTGATAATACGGGTTTTTTTCTTTCTTTATTTAATTTTGAAACATTTCAATTACATAGTTAAAAATTTTTATATTCTTCGGCACCTTTCTTCTTAAAGGCGAAAAAAATGACTTTGAATTGAATGAATTAAACATCTATGTCCAATAAAATTATATATATATATATATATATATTAATTTTTATATATATATATATAAAATATTATATATATAAATAAAAAATATATATATATAAATAAACACTATTTTTTTCGCCAAATTTTCCCTTTACCTTTCACTTTTTGGGAAAGCAAATATTCCAACAATTAAACACATTTTTTTCCTTTAAAAAAAACCCCCAAAATTCTAAATGGGGGTAAAAAGACATAGAAAAAAATTCATCTTAATCAGAAAAATTTTTTCATTTTACATCAGCATTATTTTTTAAAACATACTTTTTTTAAAAAAAAATTTTTTCTTTTTTGTCAAAATTTTTTTACTAAAAACACATTTTTTCCCGCTTTTTTTGTCAAAATTTTTGAAAAAAAATCGGAAACAGTCCGAGGGTTAAAAGGGAAACCCCAAATCACTATCATTTGGGGTAAAAATTTTACGATGGGACTAAAAAACAAAAATTTATTTGTGAAATTTAGGGGGCGCAGAAAAAAGGGAAAAAGTCAAAAAATTCCAAAAATTAGTTAAAAAAGAAAGGAAAGTTTATTTATTAAGCAGAAGATGAATTAAAAATACCACAACGGCAATTAATTAAAAAGGAATTATTGAAGATTTCAGATTGAAAATGGAGAAGGACAAAAAAAATTTTTAATTGTTATCAGAAAACGAAAATGGTTAGGAATTTTTCAAAAAATTGAAAATAGGCGCAAAGAAAGGGGACCTAAGGGAAAAAATAGAAAAATGTAGGGGGAAAAAAAACGAGCAAGATTTATTGGCAAGAAAAATTATTTTTAGACCGTTAAAAAAAAAAGTTTTATGGAAAAACCTTCATTTGAAGAAGCCACAAATTCAGGGGAAGAATTAATTTAGCAAAAGGTAACCGAATAAAATTTTGAACTTTCAAGCGAATTTTAATTTGGCACACATTGTAACAAAAAGGTCAAACAGGAGATTGTTATATAAAAAAACGATGCTTTAAAATGTCAAGAAGTCGGGCATATGTCATATCGTTGCCCAAAAGGGGGGAATTTTTTTAAAAATAAAAAATTAAATAAAATTGGGAAAAGGGGGTTTTCCCCCCAACCCCACGAAAGGGGGAAAAGGGGGTTTCACAAATAGGGTGAATAAATATAAAAAAAAATTTTTTCTAAAAATTTCCCAAAAAGAAAATAGATTTCATCGGGGGGAAAGGGGGGGAAAAATGAAGAGGACATACAGGAAATGGTTTTTAAAAAATTTTTTGGGAGGATAAATTAAAAGACAGCAAACGGAAAATTTTTTTAAAATGGAAATGACAAAAAATGGAAAAATAGGGAAAAAAAGGTCAAAAATAACGGGAATTTTAAATGGAATGGATTTTTAAACGCCCCAAAAAAAAGGGGCCCCCAAAAACGACTATTTAGGGGGGTGAGAGGCAAGGAAAAAAACCCCAAACCCGGACGAAACAAAAAAGGAATTTTAATTTTAAAGAAGAGGTTTTGGGGAGGAATATATCCATAATGGGAGATCTCGGTCATGGCTCATATAAATTTTTTTAAGAATTTTTTGGAAATTAAATTATGATTTCCCCGACCCCCTTTTCAAAAGGGGGAAAAAAGGAAAAAATTTCCCCAAATTTTGGCTTTTTTATATTGCCAATAAAAGTAAAAAGGGGAAAAAATTTTGGGAACAAAATTTTTTAATAGAAAAAAATGATCACCGTAGAAATTGAAATAACACTGGGATTACTTTTTTTACAAAAATAAAAAGGGCAAATTTTTTTGGGGAAAAAAAATAAAAGTTTTTTTTCGGGGAAAAATTTTCGAGTTGAAAAAAAAAACCCAAACATCCCCCAAACCCCCAAATGGGGATAAAGGGAAAAAGAGGGGTTGCAAAATAGATTTGAAAAAAAAAACGATTGAGAGATGTCAATATCATGATGAATTTTTTAAAATTTCCCAAAAAAACCGGGGAAAAAAAGGGGGGGGCCCCCCCAAACCCCCCCGGGGCGAAGTATTCCTAAACAGAGTTTCATCCCAAAAAAAGGGGGAGACTTACAATTTGAATCAATTAGAGATATCAGGGCCCGGGGAAAAATTTTTGGACACCAGGTTTCAAAAAAACAGTTTCAATTGAAAAAAAAGGGGAAATCGTCGGGAAAAAAAAAAAAATCAAGACAAGCTTTAAAAAAAGGGAAAAAAAGGCTTTGATGATTTGAATGCGACATCCCCCGGGAAAAAAAGAAAGAGATGAATGTGGGAAAATTTCCCCCCAAGGGAAAATGGAAACCCCGACCCCCCCGGGCTTTGGGGGACCGGGGGGTCACAGGGAAAGCCGAAAAGGGGAACCCTATGGGTACGAGCTTTTCCCCGCCTGAAGGAACAGAGAGTTTAACAAAACATTCCCAAAAAGCACAAAAAGCGAGAATAAAAAAAATTTTTATAGCCAAAAAAGGGAAAAAAAAGTTGGTATAAACCCCCAAAGTAAAAATTTTTCCCCCGAAAGTAGCCAGACATGTTCAGGGGGGGGAACGGGAAATTGCAACAGTTAATGCATCAGGGAATGGGGGAAGATGATGGGGGGGTGACAATAGGGGAAATCACGGAAAGATTTCTGGGGGATAGATATGAATCCCCCAAGGGGATCTCCAAACCCCCAAAGGAAGGGGAACCCCCAAGCACCTAGGAATGACAGTCGCCAAAAAAGATTTTTTTTACAATTTGTAAATCCCCAAGGATAAAAATTTTCCCCTTTTCTAAAGAAAAAAAATTTCCCCACCCCCAGATTTTGAATGTATTAAAAATTCAAGCAAAAAATATAGGAACTCCGAAATACAAATTTCTTTAGTAGCAAAAAAAAGGTTTTTTAAAAACCCCGGAAAAAGAAGTATAGGGGGAAAATTTTTTTATATGGGTCGGAAAAAGAAATAAAAAAACCCCGGGAAATGGAAAAAATTTTGAGCCTTGGGGGAACAGAAAGGAAAATCAAATTTTAAAAAAAAAAAAATCGCACGTTAATTTTTAAAAACCAACCAAGGGGGGAAAAAAAAGAGTCAAATAATCCCCCCTAATTTATTAGGGACGTACATAAAAGAAAGCCGCCGGGCAAGCGACAAAAGAAAAATGAGGAAAAATTTTTGGGTCAATTTTTATTCAAACTCAAGAAAATATGCCAGATGAATTAAACCCAAAATTTTAAACCGAAAATATAAAAAAAGTCAAACCCGGAAATGCCCCAAAAAAAAATGAAGAAAGCTTTTTGAAAATAAACCCCCCCACAAAAACCCAAAAGACACGCGGCACTGTTCAAATGAAAACCCCTAAAAAATTTTTTGGGTTAACCCGATAAATATCAGTAAACAAAAAAAAATTTTCCCGTATGAAAACCAAAAAAAATGGGTATAAATAGTAGTAAAAATTTTTTTATTTTTGGGGCCCCCAAAAAGACCCAGAAAACATTAAAAACCCCAAAGGGTAATTTCCCCAAAAAACTTTTTTTAAATACCCATGAACTTGGAAAAAAATTAAAAAAGAAAAAAAAAAAAAAACCATCATACCCCCAAAAAAAAGGGAAATTTAAAATTTAAAAATTTTTTTATAGTACGGGGGGAAAAAAATGAAAAAAAAAATAAAAAGGGAACCCCAAAAAAAAAAGTGAAACGCGAACAGGGGCAAAATTTTTTTAAGGGGGTTTTTTTTTTAAAATAATGACAGTAAATTCCCCGGAAAAAAAAACCCAAAAAACCTTTTTTTAGACGGTATAGTTCATTCAGGCAAAAAAAAATAAAAAATGGTCGGCAAACCAAAAAAAAAAAAACGGATTTTAAAGGTAAAAACCAAAAAAACGATATGTTTGGGGAAATTTAAACCCCAAAAAAAAACAGTTTTAGGGGGGCCCCCCCCCAGTTACATAATAAAAATAAATAATATAATCACGAGTTTCCGGGGAAAAAGGTTTTGGATTTGTTGGGGAAAAATTTGGACGTTTAAAAAAATTGGGAAAATTTTCCCAAAAATAAAAAAAAAAGATAAATAAATTTTTTTAAACCCCGCATATATGGAGGGTTTTTATAGGGGAAAAACGTGGACTATTATTGTCTTCAACCCAAAAGTTTTCCCCGGGAAAGGGGAAAAACAGTGGACAATCCCATGGCGAAGGGAAAAGATGAGACCAGAGATTCTAAAAACCCAATTCACAGTGTGGTTGGGGCAAACACTTTTCCCCACGGGGAAATTTAGAGGGGGCTCCCCAAAAAAATCACCCGGGGTTAAAGGGTACCGACAAATAGGGGGGCCCCGGAACGAAATTTTTTTTAAACCCGGGGAAAAAAAATTTCCACCGTTTGACCACAAAGGGGGAAAAACATTTACGACATTATGCCAATGCATTTGGGAACCCAACCAGGAAAACAGGCCCCGGGTTTTTTTGTCTGGGTTTCCGATACAAAAATTATCAAGGGGTCAATACCCGAAATCGTATGAAAGGTCTTAATCTCGAAAACAGATGTCTAGGGAAAATAGGGTAAAGACCAAAGGTCAAAAAATTTTTACCCACCCCCACCCAGCGGCGGGAGGGAAAAAAATTCCCCGAGGATTTACCGGAAAAGAAGTGGGAAATTTATGCCCACCGGGAAAAGAAGTAAGAAAAACCCCCGTTAAAAAGGCGAGTACATACCCTTGGGAAGGGAAAACCCCCTGAAGAAAGAGACTTTTTTGTGGGTTTGCATGATTATTTTGCCCGTTTTTTTTAGGTATTAATTTGTATTAAGTAATTTAGAAGAAGGATAATAACTTTGGAATAAAATTATAATTTTTCCTCTAGAAGATGTAAAACAGTAGCTATTGTAATTGTCAAAGTAAGACTTTTAAAAATTGCCTAGGGGTAGGATTACACTCCAGAAAGTTAAAAAATTTTTTTCTATTGTTGGTGAAAGAGATGTTTTTTTGGAAAAAAAAATTTGAGTTTTTCAAAGCTTTTTTTTTTTAAAGGGGTTTGAAATGTTATGCCATGTAATTACAGAAATGCACTTTAAAAAAAAATTATCAAGAAGAACCCTTGTATACCGGGCTGAATGACTCATCTAGAGGGGAAATAAAGAATTGATTGCTACTTGTTCGCCCCCAGCCAGATAAGAAAAATGGGGTTTAATAACAACCCCAAAACATAGTCATAATTTAAGCACCCCTCCAACGTCGATAAACACAGGGGCAAAATTAAAAAAACATATTATTTCCCGGAAAAACAATTAAAAACTATTACGGGGTAACGCGAGCATCACCATCCCGCATTATTAAGTGAAGTAAACAAAATCGTAATTTACAGAAGGCCCACACGTGGGGGAAAATCCCTAAACACCCTCTTTGATCATTATTTTTAAAAGGAAAAACTCAGACAGCCATCATAAATACATGTCATGCAGTAAATTTTTTCCCATTTATTATAGATAAGAACCCGGGGTTATTCATGAATATATCAGCCAAACAAGGCCCTTATCAGTTTTATGAGCCACGTCTTTATCGGTTTTACCAACCAATCAACGGAAAGAAAAAAAAAAATGGGAGTAAACCCAAATCCCGCCCCCCAGCCACTTGGGCGAAGATCGTATAAAAGACGCCGGAGACCGGGAAAAAGTTAAGCAGTTTCAAACGTTATTCCCCCCAGTAATCACTTGTATTAGACGAAAAGATTTCGGAGAAATGTCATTCTCAAAAGTGAGGTATAAAAAATCAGTCGAATTACAGTATTTTTTTAAAAAATGAGAGCCCAATCAGTGTAGTGAACTTCAGCAAAAAATGAAACTCAGCTAATTCAAATCAAGATTTTAAGCTCCTAGTAAAACACGAGGAAAAGTATAGTTTTTCCACAAATTATTATTTGTGTCAACGCTTCCAGAACAGGATGATAAACGGGAGTCCGAATTCCCTAGTTCCGACCCCCTTAGAAAAAACCCAAAAACCCTACAGGGTAATTTAAAAACCCGGGGGAATAAAAAAAATAAAAAAATTGACGCAGGAGAAATATCGAAATAATAAAAATTGGGAAAAATTGAAGTTTAAAAAAATACTACAGTGAATAAGTGTTAACAGGGGGAGTTTAATGTTAGTTTTTTTTATATTTATGTTTATGGCAAAAACCCCAAACCCGTTGAAAAAGTTAAATTTCAAAGATCTTCATAGTTTTTCCCGGGTTTTTTAAAAGATCTCAAAAGGGGAATTATTGTTAGCCGTTTTTAGCAATTGATTTCCCAAAATTGTTCTTTAGTAAAAAATTTTTTCTATTGTGAAGCCCACTTGCAGAATTTATTCGCCAATACGCTACATCTGTTTCATTGTATGAATATTGTTGTTTTTCATTCGGGGCCATAGACGATTGGGGAATTGTGTCAATTTTTTTTAAATATATATTTCATTCTTTAAATTTTATGAGTGCATTCTTTTTTTTATTTTCTCTTTTTTTGACTAACTTTTTTAAAACCTTCCGAACCGGGGAGTACTTTCCGAAACCCAAACCCCTGTTCCAAAACATTTGGGAAAAAGAAATTAGTTCTGAGCCGCCCAGAACCCAGTTTCAGTATCGACCCCCTTTAGACAGCCCATTGCCCTTTAAAACTGTTTTTTTCCAATCTTTAAAGAATAAACCGTTCGGTTTGGGTTATTCACCCACCCCCCAGTCCAGGCGTATCAATTGGGGTCAGGGGGGGGTTTTCACAACACCCTTATAGTCCAGGCCCAAAGGTTTTTTAATGCAGGGTTGCTAAAAAACATTAAAATCATTAGATTTTGAGAGGATGGAATGATATACAAAATGATAAAAAAAACCGGGGAAAAACAAAAAAAATTTATATTAAAGAATAGTAAAATAGATAATCATATTATTTTAATTTGGGAATTTTGTTAAAATAAGGGGGGTAAGGGAAAATTTTGGGGAAAAATAAAAAAACAGGCATAGAAATTGTAGATTTCAACCCCCAAAAATTTAAAAAAAAAAACTTTTAAAAAAATTAAAACCCAGAAATACGGGAAACGAAAAAAAAAAAAAATCCCTTTTTATCCAAAACAAAATCCCTTAATAAAATTAATTTTAGCCCCCGGGCCAAAAAACCGAAAATGAATTGGGCATGAAAAATTTGGCGGTGAATTCTTTAAATTTTTTTTTTAAGTAATTTAATTAATTTGTTGATTGTTTTGGGGCCCACCCCAAAATTATTACTTGCATTAGTTTAGGAGCTTAGTTACTGAGACTAAGAAGGTTTTTTTTATTTTTATAATTTTTCAGTTCCGATTTCGTCGGTTTAATTTTTTTTTTTTAAATAGTTTTTATTTTTTAATTTTTGGGCAAAAACTACCAATGAATACCCACTTGTTTTTTTTATTCCAAAATACTTGTTACCCAAATCTTAAAAATTACCAGTTAAATAATATGATTATTTACTTTACTATTTGTTGAATATTAATTTTTTTTGTTGTTC